>CM021109.1:117966087-118028878 GCA_007115665.2 Sequoiadendron giganteum
TCAGACAAGGGGACCCTTTGTCTCCCTTTATGTTTATCATCATGGTTGAGGCTTTTGGTAGATCCATTTCCCAAGCGGTGAAAGAAGGTAGGATTAATGGGATTCAGATCACAAGGTGCATTCCTGCAACTACTAACCAGCTATTTGCTAACAATACCATGTTATTTGGATCTACAGGGGAGAGAGAAGTAAGAAATTTCAAAGAGATCTTGGAAAAATATACTACGGCTTTAGGGCAAGAGGTAAGCATTGAAAAGTCTAAAATTTTCTTTTTATTTACAAAACTAGCAAGTGAAAAGCATATCTTGAGAATATTAAGATTTAGTAAGGGAAAACTCCCATGAAAATATTTGGGGCTGCCTTTAGCCTCAAGGGTACAACTTGGGAAGCTCTGGGATCCATTGGTGACAAAAAATAATAATAGGATTTCCTCTTGGAAAGGTAAATGCCTCTCTTGGGCTGGGAGACTCGCAATGATCAAGGAAATAATTACGGCCCTCCCAATCTACATGATTTCATGTTTACCTCTATCTGTTGGTGCTAGTAGTAGGATTAATCAAAGAATGAAAAAAAATCTAGCAAGGCAACTCAGCTCAAAGGAAGTTTCCTCTAATAATTTGGGATAATATATGCAAATCAAGGGAGGCAGATGGTGTAGGATTGAAAAGAATGATTTTATAGAACAAGGCTCTAGGGGCAAAGCTAGTTTGGAGGTTGTGTGTGAGGCAAGACCTTAAGTGGGTGAAAATAATGAAAGAAAAGTATTTGGAGGAAGGATAAACAAGTATCTTTACCTCAAGAACACTCCCCAAGGGTTCAAGGATATGGATTTTCGTATGCAACATTAGAGATTTAATCTTAGAGCATCTCACCTAGGATATAAGAGACGAGAGTTCGACCCTCTTCTAGAAAGAATCATGGGTCGCTACCAAAAACTAGTAAACAAAGGTGATCTTGTGTTGGCAGTGGTAATGACAAAACAATCTTGAGCTAGTCATGTAAGGGGCTATCTATGTTGCTCCTTCGTAAATGGTTGTACGTTGGGTAGGATTCACACACAAAGTATCCCTTCTAATGTTCCAAGCATGAAACAAATGCAACCGTGCTAAATTATTTTTAGCATCTTTTGAAAAAGAGTTTAGAGAAAAAGACTTCTCTTGCCACTACACTTCAATCTCTTACTCATTTTCAACATATAATTTTTTCTATTCATTCAAGATATGATTCTTTTCATCTACAAATTTATAGTCAAGTTTTTAATGGGCGAGCCATAAAAACCAAAATTAAATGGCAGGAGAACTTTATCATTCACTTGTTTTGCCAAATTTTCTTGGCCTGAAGTTGTTGCCAATTTCTGTTCCAGAGAGTGGACTGATAAATATATTTGGAGGTAGGTTCAAATCCTGTCGGCTAACACGAAGGAACGACCTTGGAGGAGGTGAAGTTCATGTTGCAAAATGTAGAAAGTGAACCATATAAAAAGTCACTACACATTCACTGCCATCTTTCAATAAGTTCTTCTTTACGTGTGTAGACAAATTGTAATATTAATATGTTTATATTATTGATTGTGTATCAGAGTAGAAATTTATATAGAGAAAGCCTGTATGTTTAGGATGACCCATACGATTGAGAATGGTCTGATAACTAAGGTAAAAAATCAAGATAGAGATAGATGCTATGGCAGGAAATTGCACGAGGTTGAGGAGAGAGAGCCCTTCACCCAGCTAGTGGAGCTCTTTTGCCTTAAATTCCCTCCCTTGACCTGATAGGTTGAGAGCATAAATGACCAAACATTGTCAGGAGAGAGCATAAAAGTTTGGCCTGTGATAAAGGCCCTCTCTTGTTAGTCGAGAGTTTTCAACCTTCTTGACAATCGATTTACACCAAAGCTCAAGTGGTTTGTTGTTGCTGATTTCTTTCCCTCCCTGGAAAAATGGTACAATAACTTATTCTATTTCTAAGCATTTACCTATTTTTTCTAGCTTTCCTAGCTCTCTGCTTACTTTTAGTTCATTTTTGTGTCTCTTTCTTGTTGTTTCAACAACCAACTACTTTTTGATTTATTTCTAGCTACCTTTACTGTTGTACTGTTGTTCTAGCTGCCCATATTTTGATTTATTTTTATCTACCTACATGTATATAGCTATAAACTACAATAATTAAGTTACTAACTACAATCAATTCCTCATCATTTCCTCCCTTCTCAGAGGAAATCACTTGTTCCCAATTCCTACATGAGATTTGGGATTTTATTTGGAAATATTGACACAAAGAACCATTTTCTTTGTGTCGATAAAGTTCCTTTCTAGTCAACAAGATATGTAGTGGTTTTCTCATTGCGCTTGGTATGGTTACAAACATCAAGCAAAGTACCATCGACCAAAGGTTGTAAAAAATTGGGAATTGTATCCTTAGTCTAAGTGATAGAAAACTTTTCCTCCAAGTGAGATGGATCATACAACTCAAGCTTGTTCACATTGATAAATGGTTGCCAAATTGAGTTGGAAGATTCAGTAAAAAGGCACAGGTCTGATTTCTTGAAGGATGGTGTAATTGTTGGCAAAACAAGGATAGACAACTGAGAGGGGGGGGGAAGGTGAATCAGTTGTCACATAATTTAAAACTTATTCAACCTTATCAAACTTTAACCTTAGCTATGATAATTAACAGTGAAAGCATGAATCAACAACACATCAGAAACACACATAACACCAAGTTTTTTTTTGCGTGGAAACCCTGTTAGGGGAAAAACCATGGTGGAGGTTAATCCAGAATTTATACCCTGTTAAAAGTATAAGAGAAATGAATAAGGAATGCACACGCATTCAGGCACACTGCCTAGAGCTCACATCTCAAAAGGGAAGGCTCACTACCTTACATAAAACTTTCAGATTAAATCCATCTGAAGAGATTGAACTGAGAAATTAGCTTCTTTAAAAGCCTGATGACAGTTCCGGTTAGGCTCGAAAAATACTTCTTCACACTTTGCTCAAAATCCTTCACTCCTCTCTACAATCGAATGATATGATCTTTATTCATACATATCTCACACACACTTCACATACATTCTTCTTAAATGAAGAAAAAAATCACTCTTATATATCTGCTTCATGAAATTACATCAACAACTCTGTCAGCCAAAATAAAGAATAGATGAATACAAACTATCGGCCAAATTCATGAACAAATCTCAATGCACACCAACTGAAGTCGGTCACAACATAATGAAGACCTAAAACAACATCCTTGAATGTGCCAAGAATTCAAAAATTAATCCATGAGGATCCACAACATGCTACAACCACCATGTCGGCCAAGAATATGAAAACCCGAGCACACAAAGGAAAAATCTTCGATCACAAACACACCGATCAATGCAGATGCACAACAAAGATAGAGAACGATCCAGAAACATCAACAAACATCGTAGGAGCATACACAACAATTCAAATCACTATAATTATATTCTCTTCTTCCAGAAACACCAGCTACAGTAACATAATAACTGTAGGAACACAAAAACTCATAACTTTCTCCAATCTTGATGCACACCTATGAAACTTCTAGGGAGGATAAACTAGATAGGCTCATCAACAAACCCTTTAATGTGTGACTTCTGAATACCAACTTACTGAACTTTCCACCATACTGAACTTCATAGCTTCACAGACAACCTGCTACATATTTATTATAATTTTCTCAATATCCTCGACATATATAGTTTTCAATACACTAATGCTAATAGTGTTGACATCAATAACAACCACATATCAAAAACACAACCACAACATCCAAAAATCTCCCCCTTTGGCATTGATGGCAACACATGATGTGAAAAAAAATACCATCAACAAAACTAGCTCTTCTCCAACAGTCTCCTCCTTGGATATTGCACTGTTCTTCCCTTTTCTTCACATGACTCTTCTCCCCCTTTCTTCCTCAAAGGTTTTTCACATTACTCTTCTCCCCCTTTGACATAAATGGAACAAGTACATAAGCTCTGAACCACATATTTGAATCATCTGACTACTCGCCCTAAGTAGTAGCACCATAACATCAATCTGAAAAAAGATATGATTGTGAGTGCACAGATTGATGCAAAGACTTGCATCTTAGTTTAGATTAGGAGGTGAAATCACCCCTAACTTTCCTTTGAGATACTCAAAAGTATCCTTAGGAAAAAACTTAGTAAATATGTTTGCAATCTATTCCTTAGTAGGCACATACTCAAGTCTAACTTCTTTATCACTCACTTTGTCTCTTAAAAAGTGATATTTGATATATCTATATTTTGTCTTTGAATGCAACGCTAAATTATTGGAAATGTTTATGGCACTTGAATTATCACAAAATATAGCAATAGGCTCATCATACTCAATTTCGATATCTCTCATCATCTACTTCATCCAAATTACTTGAGTATAATTGTTTGCAACAACAATATATTCTGCCTCAGCAGTAGATAAGGAAATGGAATTCTGCTTTTTACTTAGCTAAGACACCAACTTCTTCTCCAAGAATAATGCACCACCACTAGTAATTTTCTTGTCATCCACATCTCCTACCCAATCTGCATCTATAAAGGCATTCAAAGTAAGATTGTCATCTTTAGGATACCATTGGCCAATATCAATTGTCCCTTTCAAATATCTAAAAACTCTCTTTACATCAGTCACATGTGATTCCTTTGGATTAGTTTGATATCTAGTAACCATACATACAACATTCATGATGTATGGTCTGGTCTAAATCAAGTAAACCAATCCACCAATCATTGACCTGTACCTTGTTTGATTAGCTTTAGGAGAATCATCATTCTATGTTAACTTGCATCCGGTTACCATGGGTGTACCAACAGGCTTTGAGTCTTCCATGCCAAACTTTTTCAGTAACTCTCTTACATATTTGGACTGAGGTATAAAGATTTCATCATCTAACTGAGTAATTTGCAATCCCAAAAATAATTTCAACTCTCCAATCATTGACATCTCAAACTCACTTTTCATTTCATCAACAAACTTCATACACAAGTCATCATCACCTTTAAAAATGATTTCATCAACAAAGACTTCAATAATCAACTCTTTATCTTGATCCACCTTGAAATACAGATTACTGTCAGTAGTACCTTTATTGAATCCAAGCTTCAACAAGTATTTATCCAATCTAGCATACCAGGCTCTAGGGGATTTCTTGAGTCCATACAGTTCCTTCTTCAATCGGAAAACCATGTATCCTTCATCAGTTAGTTGAAATCCATCTGGTTTCTCAACATATACTTCTTCTTCTAACTCACCATTGAGAAATACTGAATTTACATCAATTTGATAGACTTTGTAGTTCTTGAAAGCAACATAAGCAAGAAACAATCTTAAAGCTTCAATTCTCGTGATAGGGGCAAAGGTTTCTTCAAAATCAATACCTTCCATCTATGAGTACCCTTTACATACCAGTCTTGTTTTATTCTTGACTACTTCACATTGTTCATTCAACTTATTCTGAAAGACCCATTTGGTTCCAATCACATTTTTATCCTAAGGTTTGGGAACAAGAATCCATGTATCATTTTTCTCTATTTTCATCAGTTCTTCCTTCATTGCTTCCATCCAATATTCATCTTTACATTTGTCATTGACATTGTTGGGCTCAATCTTGGAAATCAGACAATAATCTTATGCAATTCTTCTTCTAGTCTGCACACCTTTGTTCTTGTCTCCTATAATCTGATCTTCAAAATTATTTATCTTTACATACCTTGGAACTTTGGGATTCTCTCAAACTTCTGGTTCTTTTGCTCTTTCTTTTGTACTTCACCTAGCTTCTCCTTCTAGACTCTCTTGATTCACTAGAGCAATTTGAACTTGATTTTGTATCTGAGAAATTTTTCCTTTCTCAATATTATCATGTTGGTCATCTGAATCATATCCACAGTATCTGGATGATCTAGCAGTATCCTCATCAACTCCGACATTTGCATTTTCAACCATTTTCCTCAATCTTCTATTATAGCACTGGTAGACTTTGCTCTTAGTAGATTATCCCAGAAAGATTCCTTCATCACTCCTAGCATCAAACTTGCCTATATCTTCATATCTTTTGATATAACATCTACTTCCGAAGATTTTGAGATATTTAACAATAGGCTTATGACCAAACCACAACTCAAAAGGAGTCTTACCAGAATTACCATTGACATTTACCTAATTAATAGTATATAGAACAGTGCTTACTACTTCTCTCCAGTATATATGAGGTACATTACCTTCCAACATCATAGTTCTGGAAGCGTCTAGATTTTTTTTGTTCTTTCTCTCAACAACTCCATTCTGTTGAAGAGTCTAGGGAGTAGATAACTATCTTTTGATTCCATGTTCTTCACATAATGAATTGAACTCCCAGGAAGTGAACTCACCACCTCTGTCTGACCTTAAGCATTTAATCTTCAAACCTGTCTCATTCTCGGCTATAGCTTTGAAACATTTTAACTTTTCTAATGCTTCATGTTTTTCTCTTAAGAAAGCAACCCATATCATCCTAGAGTAATCATCAATAAGGAACATGAAGTACCTTTCTCCTTGTAGACTTCTAATTCTGGAGGGACCACATAGATCAATATGTACTAGCTCCAGTACTCCATTAGAATGATGTTGTTTTCTCCGAAAATAAATTCTAGTTTGCTTTCCCATCTAACATTCCTTGCATATGGTGTTAGTAGGCTTCACTAACTTAGGAAGATCTCTGACTGCTTGAGTGGAGCTTACTTTGACAATTTTATCAAAATTCACATGACACAACCTCCTATGCCATAACTAGCTTACATCAACTTGGGCAATTAAACAACTTTCATTAGTAGCATTCAGGTGAAAAATGTTACCTCTTGTCTTTGTACTTGAAGAAATTACATTTCCAAAACTTCCCAATATCCTAAATTTTCCATCTTTGAACTGAAGATTGTATCCCTTGTCAACCATTTGTCCAACACTCAATAGCTTATGCTTCAATCCTTCAACATATAGGACATCATCAATATTATATTTACCACCAAGAGAAATAGTTCCTCTGCCACAAATCACACCATCATTGTTATCTCCAAATCTTACAACACCACCATCATATTTTTCCAAGCTTACAAACTTGCTTTTGTGACCAGTCATATGATGTGAACATTCGCTATCAATAACCCACTCATCCTTTTCATCAATTTTGGCTGCAAGATCTTTCTCAATATTCTGATTACTAGCAAATTCAATGGACACCAAACCATTTTCCTTGATAGCAATGAATACCCATCCATCTTCATTTCCATTTTCTTTATTAGATTGATCATCAGTAACACCTTCTTCAACATAATAACATTTATTTTGAAATCTAGACTTGTTAGGTTTGTACTTAGGAACTCTTTCAGGACACCTTGATGCAAAATGACCTATCTTATTGCAAGAGAAACATTTAATAGGCAACTTTCCTTTATACTTACCTTGTCCTTTGGCTTCTCTTTTCATAATCAATGCTTTCAGCTCTTCTAACTCTCTTTCTTCATCTTCAATTTGTTTCATCCCATCTTCACACTTGAATGCCTTTTTGGAACTTTCTCTCGGATCATATCTCTGTTGGTTTCTTCTAGATACAGTAGCTTTAAATGTAGATTCTATCTTAGGGGTAGATTAACCAAATTCACTCAACTTAAAGGCAACAATTTTTCCAATCAACATATCTCTTGTCACATTTGTTACTGTCTTGAGCTCTTCAATAGCATGAGCTTTCATTTTGTAAGAAGCAGGCAATGATCTGAGTATTTTAGCCACAATCTCATCTTCTTCCAAGGTTCCACCAGCACATCTAATATCCAACACTAGTTCATTTAATTTTTGCATGAAAGCAATAATGTTTTCATCTTCACTCATTTTCATGTTTTCCCACTTGCCTTTCAGACTTTGTAGCCTAGCAACTTTCACTTGTGCATCTCCTTCATATAGTATTTCCAACTTCTTCTAGATCTCATGTGTTGTTTTCAGACCCATCACATTTGTCATCTCTGAATCTATCAGAGCACTCAGTAATGCTTCTATAACCTTGATATTATTTCCAGCTTCTTTGATATCATAATGAGTAGAGGGACCATTATGAGGAATAACATATTTGTTCTTTGTATCTTCCAGAAGGGTTCACCAATGCACTTCAAATGGCACTCCATTCTAACCTTCCACAGAGAGTAGTTTGTACCATCGAATCTAGGACTATCCTTCTTGTATGATTCCATCTCAAATCACCTCAAGCGATTAAACTTCTTCAGAGGAACCTTCTCTAATACCAATTGTTGGAAAAACAAGGATAGACAACTGGGAGGGGGGTGAATCAGTTGTCACAAAATTTAAAACTTATTCAACCTTATCAACCTTTAATCTCAGATCTGATAATTAATAGTGAAAGCATGAATCACACATAACACCAAGATTTATTTTGCGTGGGAACCCTGTTAGGGGAAAAACCACGGTGGAGGTTAATCCACATTCTATACCCTATTAAAAGTATAAGAGAAATGAATAAGGAATGCACATGCATTCAGGCAGACTGCCTAGAGCTCACTGCTCAAAAGGGAAGGCTCACTGCCTTACATAAAAATTTTACATTAAATCCATTTGAAGAGATTGAATTGAGAAATTAGCTTCTTCAAAAGCCTGATGACAGTTTTGGTTAGGCTCATAAACACTTCTTCACACTTCGCTCAAACTCCTTCACACTCCAGTCTGCAATCGAATGATCTGATCTTTGTTCGCATATATGTTGCACACACTTCACATACGTTCTTCTTAAATGAAGAAATCATCGCTCTTATATATCTACTTCATGTAATTACATCAACAACTTTGTCAACCAAAAATAAAGAATAGATGACTACAAACTGTCGGCCCAATTCGTGAAAAAATCTCAATGTGCACCAACCGAAGTCGGTCACAAAATAATGAAGACCTAAAACAACATCCTCGACTACACCAAGCATTCAAAAATTAATCCATGAGGATCTGAAACATGCTACAACCACCATGTCGGCCAAGAACATGAAAACCTGAGCACACAAAGGAAAAATATTTGATCATGAACACACTGATCAATGCAGACACACAACATAGATAGAGCATGATCTAGAAACATCAATGAATATCACAGGAGCATACATAAAAAATCATATCACCAGAATTACATTATGTTCTTCTAGAAACACTTATTGCAGTAACATAATAACTATAGAAACACATAAACTCATAACTTTCTCCAACCTTGATGCGCACCTTTGAAACTTCTGGAGGATAAACTAGATAGGCTCGGCTTCAAACCCTTTAATGTGTGACTTCTGAATACCAACTTACTAAACTTTCCACCATACTGAACTTCATAGCTTCACAGACAACTTGCAACATATTTATTATAATTTTCACAATATCCTCAACAGATATAGTCTTCAATACACCAATGCTAATAGTGTTGACATCAATGACAACCACATATCATAAACACAACCACAACATCCAATAGTAATGTCCCTGTTTGATGAGATTCAACTTGTGATGTTTTTTGTGAAACATTTGTTTATCCAAGTGAAGCCAAACATTATCACCAACTTGAAAGGACGAAGGATCTTGATGTCAGTCATTAAGTGCCTTGGATTTAGCTTGAGTTTGTTAAAGAATGTCCTCAACTTTTGTGTGCAGTTTGGTCCAATATTCCATAAAGATAGAACCTTTTTATTGCTCCTTTTAATGTTGGCAGGTACTTGGATCTATAAGAGAAACTGAAATCTCATGAGCTACCAAATGTTGGAATTTCATTACAAATGTCGAAAGAGTAATGTGTTGTAGAAACATGAGTTGTTCAATTGTTGCTATGTTGATTGACATGCAATTAAGTTTTCCATTGTAAACTCATCCAATGAGAAATATGAAGAGCATGGACTAAAGTGTTATTATCTTGTTTATGTTGACCATCCATTTGTGGATTAAAGGAAGTACATAAACTCAATTGACAACTTAGAAGATTCCATAATGGTTTCCAATTATTGCGAGAAGTGACTTAAAAAGAAGTGTGAGTCACAATATGAAAAGCCTGAAATTGTCCCAAACATGCTTGAATAACAAGTATGTAGCCTATGGAGTATTGATGGTCTTGGAGCATGGCATAAAAATATCCACTTATGGAAAACCAATAGACAAACACAAATATAAATCACATTGTCACTAAGTGCTAGGAAAGTTGCTAATGAATTCCCATGGTTGAAAAGGTATTGATAAATGTTGATATAATCCAAGTGTTTAATTGGGAGGCTTAGAATGATTGCAAAGAAAGCATTAATGGTTGTAACCCTCAACATGCACTACATAGAAGGCTGATAAAATTCTTGTTGAATGCGCTGCAAGGTCTTATGGACACCAAAATTTCCACCATAGGAGTATGTGTGAGATTTTCTTAGCAAAATTTGGTGAAAAGGGCTTGTAGGGATAAAAAGATAAGTGAATTTATATAGTAAGTTTCTTTATAAATATAGACAAGGAAAGGCGTTGCTTCCCCACTTTCAAATGTTGTGAATCTTGAACAATCAGACTAAATTGATTATCTATGAAGAGATTTCCACTCATTATATGTTGCACATTGAGTATAAAAAATGTTAAGTACTCAAGAAGAAGGATGACTAAGAACTTCGGCCTTTTGTTGGCAAGAACCTTCTTACATTTGATCACAAAAATGAAACTGTTAAATACAAGATCCCACTTTAAATGCCAATGTTCCTGAGTCTTAGATTGAGAGTTGGAGAATTGAAGGGGTTGGTGATCTGTATGCAAAATTACCTTCTTTTTTAGAAGAGAATGATACCGCAGCTTGAGTGCTTGGACCAAGGCATATAATTTCTTATCATAGGTGTTGTAATTGAGCATTCTTGTGATAATTCTTTAGTATGACATCGCTCTAGATGTCATCTTGTTTAAATATTGCACATATGGAATGTCGGGAAGCATTGGTTTCAACTTCAAGTGGTTGTTGCAAGTTTGAGAGAGCAAGGAGCCTTTTTAAAACAATGAAAGACTAAGTAATCTGGGCTCCAATTTAGATTAAATGGAATAGTGAGCTGATGAAGAGGATGGGAAATACACAAGTACTTATGAGTGACCTTTCTATCAAAGTTCATGGTGTCCAAAAATCTCTTTAGATCTGAAATGCTAGATGGAGTGGGCCATTCCTAGAGAACCTTTACTTTGTTTGGATCCATATGCATTCTATGTTTTTAAATGAGCAATCCCATGTTCTTAATTGAGGTTTGATCGAGAAGGACTTTTTGATTTCCATATTTCTTGGGGATGATGTTGGTGAACATCTAGAATTGTTTGCACATTTATCATGTGGTCATTCTAGGACTTGTTGTAGGCCAAAATGTCATCAAGGTAGATGACAACAAATTTTCCAAGATGGGTTTGAAGTTGTTTTCTGAACATCATGGGGATCCATGGAGATTTGATGATTCTTAGAGGTCAAATCAAGTTTAGTGAAGTACTTGGCATCTTGACTCTGGTCCAAAAGATTGTCAAGCCTAGGAAGTGGGTAGTGGTTATTTATGGCGATTTTTTTGAAAGAACGATAATTTGTTACCAACTGCCACTCTTAATTTCTTCTTTGGAACAATAAGAGTAAGAGATCTAGAAGGAGAAGTGTTGGTTTGGATCTTTCCCTCTTTTAGCATCTTCTTGATTTGTCACTTTATTTTAGCACTCTTAATGGGTGCAGTGTGTTAATGTGGTTGACTTAGTGGTTGAGCACATGGAAAAAACTCAATAGAGTGCTAAAGAAGCTACTAAGGAGGACGTCCTTTAGGGTCCTAAAAGCACAAAATATGCATTATTTGACTTGGCATCTTGGATCCTAGAAAGAGTAAGAAACTTATGTGTATTTTTTATTGTTGGACTGCCAAAGAGAAAAGAACTAACAAAAGAACAAGATAATTTATGCACTTTAACAAGTGTTTTGATTTCTTTAGGGGGAAGCTTGCTAACATTATTTGACTTGGCATCCTAATTTTTTTTTTAAGAAACTTATGTTAAGTGTATGCTTTATTATTGGACTGCTAGAGAGCAAACGACTAATAGAAGAAGATGAGAGTTTATTCACTTTACCATCCTTGTGTAGTCAATAGGTCTTGTAGAAGACATCAAGGTGGCCTTATGTTCATATTGATAATGCTTTTCCATTATCAGATTGTAGCAATCTAGAGGATTAATATCACAATAAATTGTATCTTGGAATGGTTCAATGGAAAATGTGACAAAAAAATTGTAAGACACAAGTGTGTAATGTCACTTTATTTCAACCCACCCCAAGTGGTATGACCATTGATGTTTTGTAGTTGGCAATTGAAGATTGTGTACCAACTTCTTTAAATAAACTTTTTTTGGCTACTATTATTAAGGATAAGCTCTACCAATCTAGTCTTGATTTTACAATTATGAGTGAATAGAATTTTCCCATTGTTGGCAATATGATCATTGGCCATGAGAATGCTCAAAGGATTAGAATTGTTAGGATCAATAATTTGGATCTCTAGAACTTCATTTTGTGAAGTTCACTCTACAAAATGGGTCTTCTCCTTCTTTGCTCTGAGAACACAACATTCATTGATAGAATGTTCTTAGTGCTTGAGGTGGGCATAATAGTTCTTTACATTTCCAGATAAGGGACTTGAGTCCTTAATGTATCCACCTAGTAAAGAATACCTACTCTTGGATGATAAGTGAGTTGCGTGAGAGGAGCTAGAATGGGTAAAAGATGAAAGAGTATTTTTAGTTTGAAAAGAAAAAGATTGACTTGGCTTTGGTTTTGCCTTTTGTTTCTTTGATTCCACCTTTAAGGAAAGCTAGAAAGATTAGTCCTAGGAATTGATGATGTAGAGCTCAAAGTCATGTCAAGGATGAGAAAACAAGTTGAGGAAAAATTGTATGCAAAAGATCTCATCGATGTCCTATACATCCAACCTGATAGAGAGGTGATTGAATTGCTCCATGTATTGCTGGACTGATTTGCCAGATGTCTGGAAAATATGGTGCCACTATACCAGTATATCTTTGTTGAAACTGGATCAAAATCCTGTCCAATAGGTCACTAAAAAATCTATCCAAGTATTAATTTTTGGTTGCTCTATCTCCTCTAGAAGTTGGACATGAGGTTGAAACTAGGTGAATATTTTATCATTTATACAAACCTTGCTTTCATGATTTTTTCTTGGGGGTAGTACTAGATGGGCACTATTGTAGCACATGAGTTCATTATGTGGTATTTAATATTGGGAAAAATAGATAGGTATTAAGGATAGAGAGTGTAATTATAGTAATAATTTTTTCTGAGGTATTGAGGGTAAGCACACAAATGGGGTTGGCGGTTAGGTCTAATGAATAGGAATTTGGGTAAAATAAATAAATAAACATTTATATCTATTTAATTTTGGCTTTCATGAGGGCATACAGAGGAATTGGTTATGCTATTTATGTAGGGATTGCATACATATTTTTTGTCTTAAGTGGTTGAAATGATGGTAGTGTTTGTATACCATAGAAGAGAGACATTTTTAATTAAAAAGGGGGATTTGACCTATGTACACCTTGCAAAACAATATATAAGTGGGAATTGACTCTCCTTGTGGGAATCCACCAAGAGGGTCTCATGCATAAAATTCATGTCTCACTTGGAAATGATAAGAAAAGAAAGCTTTAGCTTTATTTTGTTTGTTAAATGTCAATGGTTACCTTATTTAGATTCTTGCAACACAATAATACTAAAGAGTTATTTTGTAGTTTTTGTAATGTCCCTCTCCTGATTTGCCCTAGGATTGGCCTACTGATCACAAATTGCAGCAAATTGGGGTGAGGAGTTTGTCTTACCGAATAAATATCTCTTTAATGATGCAATCCTAGGTTTGAATCTTACAATCACCACATGAACAATATATATATATATATTCTTACTTATTAGAGTTAGACAATTACATCACATCCATAGATTATCAATATTGAAAGCATATTAGGATTTTGGGAGAAGAGACATGATGGGTCCATTTGAAGCCATTTCTACACCAATCCTAAGAGGGTGTCTACCAAAACCCTCTCCCTTGGAGGCTTATATCTGCTTTCCCCATTAATGTCTCAACCCCCTAAAGACACTTTCTATCTTGTGGAATTGGGTGGGGGTCATAAATGGGTTACTTGGCTCTTTGCATAAGTACCCTCTGGTCCTAGGAGCCATTATGGTCAACTCTAGAATGACCTACTCACTTAGCCTTGTTTACCCCTTTACCACATGCCCTTCCTACAAGGTGGGTTTTAGACATTCACACAAATCTATCATAAGGAATTATACATTAAGCATTCTTTATTCTTTATAAGCAATATGTATACATATGCAAAATATTGATTGGAAGAATATACCCCTTAATATATAGATACATATGTATACATATGCAAAACATTGATTGGTAGAATATACCCTCGAATATATATATATATATATATATATATATATATATGTATACATATGCAAAACATTGATTGGTAGAATATACCCTTGAATATATATATACATTTAAATATATATGTATATATGTATATTTATATATATGTACAATATGTATACATATGTATATATGTATATACGTACATACATACATATGTGTATATATGTACATATGTACGTACATATGTGTATATACATGGTGTAGGAGCACCTTTGATGCAATTTTGGTTATATTGTGAAACTTTGGTTTTTGATTTGTTTTGTCTTGATTGATGTAAATAAGGTTATTTATGACCATTTGGGATAATTTGGTACCATTTTGGTGTGTTTAGGTTCTTTTGGTCAAAAGTTGTAAAAATTGTAAAAGTTGCTCAAAAGATTGTCAAGCAACTTGTCAAAAAGTGTTATTTGGGTGTTTTGTTAACAAAATAATCAAAATGTGGTTGAAAATAGTTGGTTTTGGTTGGAAATATATAAGTACACCCTCCAAAACTCGAATTGGGGGTTCGGGGAAATTGTTTTTGAGGGTTGATGAATGAAAACCCCAATTTTGTGTGCATTTTCTGATTCTTATGTTGTTTTCAGGCTGAAGTTGTGCATTGTACGGCCTGGTATGGACTCATATCAATGAATATAATATATGGATGGAAAAATATTTGTTTTTAGTTTACAATTATTTTTGTCTCATTGAATTTTATTGAGTTGTGTGGGAGTTATGATCATTTTGGTGAGATTTCCATATTCTAGCAATATTATGTAGAAATTGCAGTCTAAAAAATGTGATAGTACGGATTGTACAGTCAATATTTTGATCTAAAACCAATTGTATATTTTTTCCATGTGAATATAATTTCATTTTCTTCAAGTCTCATCAAATTTAATTAAGTTTTGAATAAATTATGACCATTTTTGTGAGGGTAGGTCTGAACTTTGCCTAGGGTTTGTAATTTTTGTAAAAATGCAATAATTTTCTTTTCGACCATTGGATATTCATGAAAATTGGAGGGAATGTCTATAATTATGGTATCTTAAATCTCACCGAAGAGATTGTATTTATTTATTTTTTTGTGAAATTTACTAATGATAGTTCGGTGCATTGAGTTGTGGGTTGCCATGACAATGTTGACAATGTGATCTAGAATGCATATATACATTGTTTGAGATGAATCAACTTATGGACGTTGTCAACTGAATAAATTTTGATGCATTATTTTCATTTTTTATTTTCATTTTTGATAATTTCCCAATTGGTGTTATTGCAAAGTAAGCCAAGGATGCCTAAGAGAAATTTTTTTGTATCATTGCCTTGAATGGTTGGTTGAGTTGAGTTGTGAATCCTCTGTCTCTGCATTAGATTGGTATCAAAGCTAGAAGGCTTTGGGAAAAGAGAGTTTGTGGTTTATGTTGTGGTTTTTTTAGGTTAAGGAGAACCTATTTTTTCCCAGAGATTAGGGAGAGCAAAGTGAAGACACCTAGGTGAGGCAAGAGTAAGGTGAGGCAAGAGTAACTTGAAGCAAGGAGAGACTTGCTTGTGAAGATGGATTTGTTGAGAAGATTGGAAAGATGTTTGCAGGCCGAGGATTCAAAAAGGAAGATGAAAAGAGAGGAAAAGGAAAAGAGAAAGAGGGAAAGAAATAAGGCAAGACAAATAGAGTTTGAGAAAGCCTTGGAAGAAATAAGCAAAAAGGTGGAAAGATTAGGCAAGGAAATACAGCTTCTTGGGAAAGCACAAAGGAGTTTGCATTTACCAATGCCAAAGAAGTTAAGATGGCATCTAAAGAAGATTATAAAAAGCAAAGAAAAAAAAAGAGGGCAGAAAATTCAATCAAAGTTGAAGAAGAAGACTTATAGGCACAATATGCAACCATTGAAGAAGAATGGGATAGTAAGGTTGGTAATGGACAAGTCCAACAAGATGAAGAGGAACTCATCAAGGTAGAAGAAGACAAGGACATTGAGGTTGCAAGTGAATTTATTTTGAAGGGAAATGATATTAATAAGTTGGTCAAGGGTGAAGAGGAGTTTGAAGTACAAGAAGACAAGGAGGAGACCTCAAGGTCTCGATATTTTGTTTCTAATTTTTCTTTGGACTATGTATGTGCATGTCATGAAGGACAAGGAAAAGTGTATGATGATGTGATGGAGTTTTGGAACCTCCAAGCTGCAAAGATGATTGATAGGAGAAGGCATAAGAAGAAGAAAATAAAGAAAGGACCAAAGAAGTTTGAAAAGGGAAAGGACAAAGTGCAAATTATCTGGAAGACAAGAAAGAAGATTCCCATTTGAGATGGAACTCAAATCTTTTCTCTTTGGGGAGTATGGTGCAGGAGCACATTTGATGCAATTTTTGTTATATTGTGAAACTTTGTTTTTTTATTTGTTTTGTCTTGATTGATGTAAATAAGGTTATTTATGACCATTTTGGATCATTTGGGATCATTTTGGTGTGTTTAGGGTCTTTTAGTCAAAAGTTGCAAAACTTGTAAAAGTTGCTCAAAGGTTGTCAAGAAACTTGTCAAAAAGTGTCATTTAGGTGTTTTGTTAACAAACTAATCAAAAGGTGGTTGAAAATAGCTGGTTTTGGTTGGAAATTTATAAGTAAACCCTCCAAAACTTGAATTGGGGGTTTGGGGACATTGTTTTTGAGGGTTGATGAATGAAAACCCCAATTTTGTGTGCATTTTTTTATTCTTATGTTGTTTTTAGGCTGAAGTTGTGCATTGTGTGGCCTAGTATGGCCTCATATCAATGAATTCTCATTTAATTTCATTGAGTTGTGTGGGAGTTATGATCATTTTGGTGAGACTACCCTATTCTAACAATACTGTGTAGAAATTATAGTTTGAAAAATATGATAGTATGAATTGTACAGTCAATATTTTGATCTGAAACCAATTGAATTTTTTTTCATGTGAATCTACTTTCATTTGCTTCAAGTCTCATCAAACTTCATTAAGTTTTGAATAAATTATGACCATTTTTGTGAGGGCAGATCTGAACCTTGCCTAGGGTTTGTAGTTTTGGTAAAAAAGCAATAACTTTATTTTCGACCATTAGATGTTCATGAAAATTGGAGGGAAGGTATTTAATTATGGTATCGTAAATCTCACTGAAGAGATTGTATTCATTATTTGTCTTATGAAAGTTATTAATGATAGTTCGGTGCATTGAGTTGTGGGCTACTATGACAATGTTTCCAATGTGATCTAGAATGCATATATGCATTGTTTGAGATGAATCAATTTCTGAAAGTTGTCAAGTGAATCAAGTTTGATGCATTATTTTCATTTTTGAGTTGATTTTTTGATAATTTCCCAATTGGCGTTATTGCAAAGTAAGCCAAGGATGCCTAAGAGCAAGAATTTTGTATCATTGCCTTGAATGGTTGGTTGAGTTGAGTTGTGAATCCTTTGTCTCTGCATCAGTACATATGTGTATATATGTATATATGTGTATATGTGTATACGTGTATATATGTATATATGTACATATATGTATATATGTACATATATGTATATATGGACATATATGTATATATGGACATATATGTATATATGGACATATATACATATCCAAAACATCGATTGGAAAAATATACCCCTGAATATATGTATGTACATATGTATACATATGCAAAATATTGATTGGTAGAATATACCCCTGAATACATATATATGTATATATGTATACATATGCAAAACATTGATTGGCAAAATATACCCCTGAATACATATATACATATATACATATATATACATATCTATATACATATATACATATACATAATACATATATACAAATATATGTACATATATACATATATGTATATATGTACATACATATATACATATACATAATACATATATACAAATATATGTATATATGTATATATATATTTGATAATAACAATATGCTTGTGATCGCTGCTCTATATGTTCTCCTCCCTCGATCGATCTGTTCGCAATATTCAGAAGATATTATTTAAAGAGAAACAAAAGATTAATTTGAAGTGAATAATGACTAATAGGGATTAATAATTGCTACAAGCATCATTATTGCATAATCGTATAGTATATGAACTTCTTTATTTGTATGTATGGATATGTAATTATATTAAACTTACTTCCCTTATGGATTTATCTTTTGTCTTCATATCCCTCCCATTGAGACCTCTCCCTATTCACATACATCTCCGTTTGATATCTACTCTTTTTATCAGAAGTAAGTCCTTCCTTTTATATCTCTTTTAAATATGCATCTGCCTCTTTTAGATCTATATATATCTCCTTAGATCTGCATATTTCTCTATCTCTCTTTATGAATAGAAATCTACTACTCTTATTTTCTGCCTGATTTACTCCTATTCCTAATGGTCATTCCTTCCTTCCTGATTCCTTCTCTAGATCACACTATCTTCCTCTTCCTTCAAAATTTATGTTGTATATTCTTTTATTGTTTAATACCACTTCTCCTGCTTACTTGAAATGCAAAGATTATTTCTTCTTGATTGATTTTCCCCCCTCTCCTACTCACATGACTTTCTTCTCTTATACATTTTCAAGGGGGGTGATTTATTTGATAGATGCATCACTTCCCAAAGAAGACATCCCTTCATAACATATCGTTGCACTAATGACATATTTTTTTAATTTAATTGTTGCCTTTACTTATGCATATGTCATTAGGGATCGTTGTATATAGTATTGGTTATTATATGATTTCCTTTGTTGCCTTTTAACCTGGGATCACTGCCTTTTGAAATATAATTGTTGTTGTAACATATTATATATTTTTTTGTTTTAATATGTTAATTTTTATATTAGCTTTTATATTTTTATAATAATAATATATTATGATAATTATAATTAATTATTATATTATGATAATTATAATATTAAATTTCTAATAATTATTTTTATATTACTTTTCTTTATATATATTTATAATAATATTAAATTACATTATATTGTTATTTTTGATAATTATAATTACAATATTTTCTTAGCCTGCACAGGTAGCAGAGTTGGCTTGGGTTGTGGGTTTGCTCCCCATTGGTTTCCGGTTCGACTCCTCTCTCGGGTTTACCCAGTCGGGACTGGCTTGTGGTTTGTTGGATCCCCCCTGTAGGGGACTAGTCTTGACTCAACTCGCCCCCTTGGGCGTTGGGCTGGGTCACAGGGATACCCCTGTTGTTAACAAAAAAAATCATAATATTATCTTATGATAATTATAATTATAATAATACTAAATTGCTAATATTTTTTAATATGTATTTTGTTATTTGTTTTATTTATTTATTTGCATTTGAATGCTTGATATCTTAGTGTTACAGTTTCAGGGGCATGACAGTTTTGGTGGGTAGATATGAGATGGATGAACAATTGTATTTCTAGTTTCTTGTGGTTTGCCCTATGCACAAGAATTAATTCATGTTCTTGATCCACTCTTGTAAAGGGAATAACAAATGATCACATATTCACATCAAATAATTTCCCTTCAATTTTTTCAATTATTTTTTGCAATCTAGGGATTGAGGTTAAATTATCATGGTATAAGAATATTTCTAATGTATTTTATTCTCATAATCTTCTATCAAAATTCACTCAAGGCCTTCCATTTGAAGTTGGGTGTGATAGTGGTGGAAATGAAATGTTCAGTTGAACATATGAGGGGTATTTATAGATAAGAGTATAAAAATAAGTTTAAAAAAATAGATACCTAAGATACATGGTAAAAAGAGGGGATATTTTAATAGGAATATTGTATTAGGAGGGGTAAAAAATTGAATGTGTAGGGTTAGAAATGAAATTGGGGGTATTATTTAAGATTCCATGATTGAAGGTGATATAGGATAAGTTTACTAAGTAAATCTCCTGGGATTTGCTATCTTTTGGACATGTGATTGAGTCTTGAAATATGTCTCTAGATTGTGAATCAAAACATCTAACTTGTCCATGAAGGTTGTGTCATCAAAGTGGGGAATGGATATCTTGGTGTCCAACTTGAAAGCATATTAGTCAATCATGCCCACTAGAATGAAACTAGTGGTATGTTGTTGTCCCATGAGTTGTTGGAAGGTACTCATAATTTGTTGCGTAAGTTTAAACTAAAATGGATTTTTTCCATTGTTGTTGTTTATGTAGCTCTTAGTCGAGCAACTAATCCAGATTAGGATTTTGGGTGGAGTTCAGGGACTAATGTTAACTTATCCATCAAGGAAATGCTACAAATAAAAACTACCATCGTTATGATCACCAATCAATAGCATTTGTAGAATAACATGAATGAGAAATGAAAGTGAAAATTATAAGATAGAAAATTAGTAGTGGAATATTTTCAGCTGAAAAGTATTAATGGAAAATTGACTATACACAATGAATAAACAATTTGACATAAGATATTCAACATAAAGGATTTCAACATCAAGAATTTGGGTGCCAAATATACGAATCTGCAATAAGCGTATTAAATATTGGAGGTTACTAGTTAGAGTTGATATTCTTAATGAAAGAAGAGAGTGCCTCCCTCCCCCCAAAAAATACAGAAGAACCTTGATTGTCAGGCTCTAATATCAATTGATATATTATATTGTTGAGTGTGTTTTTGAGTTAATATTTACAAAGGAGGAGCATGTATATATTGGACAAATATCTTGCAATGGTATTTGTTGTTTCTAGTTGTCTCTCTAGCCTTTGTGGTTGTTCCTAATATTCACCTACTTTTAATTCCCAACTGTCAACTATTTTTTGATTTTTTCCAGTGACCTTCACAGTTGTTCCAGCTGATCACCTTTTGATTTTTTGCTTTCTATTTTCTACCCACTTTTATATGGATTTGAAAAATATCAAGTTAAATTACTAACCATAATAGATGCCTCATAAAAAATTCTAACCCCCCCTCTCTTGGTTAGGCTTGATATATTCTATCAAAAACTTGCCACTATTAGGTTTTAAATGAAATAAAATGATTTTAAGTGTTCCCACAAGACCAAAAACAGTGAATGGGAACACATGACTGGCCATAAAGTAGTGACACCACTTACAATAGAAAATAATAAATGAACTCCAAAATCTAAAAACAAGAGCCTACAATCTAAGAGAAATGCTTAGACTACAACCAAAAGAAAAATATAACTAGGAGGTTGAACCCGAACCAAGTAAAACCCCTAGCATTTCATGGATGAAAAAAGTTAGCTCAAGTCTGTATCAGAGTGCACTTTGGAAGATGAATGGGCATCCTCATCAACCACGATGAAAGAGTTGATGTTGTCCATGGGATAGTGGCCTAGAAAATTCAAAAAATTATGAATGATTAGCAAGATATATTTTTGGGCTTGTGAGGCTCAGGGCTCAAATGCATGCCACATGTTTCTTATAGTCAGGTAGGTTACTACCTTGCCTAATATGCTCATAGAGAACTTCCCTAGTTTGTTATCTCTAGTGGGTGGATGCGATCTAGTTGCTTGCTAGCAATCTTGATGATCTACGAGATACTTTACATTATAGGAGGAATTACCCTGGCCCTATGAATGGTAAAGGCCCAATACTCTTGCCTCAATGTATGCGGAAAAAGGGTTTTCCCCATCCAAATTAGAGTTTTCTTAATCTAGTTCAACAGTTGTGTTAAAAATCTAAAGCATGCATTGGTTTCTTCAATTGGTTTGTATTTATTATAAATAACTACTTTAACAGATTGCACTGCAGATACCCTTTATGACTTATTCTAATGTTTGGCTTCGAAAAGTGGTACTTAATCCAACACATGCAAGTCTATTAGTTAGTTTGAACTGAACCTATGCATAATATTCATGAAGATACCATTATGCTATAGCCTGGGTGTAGTTTTATATGTTATCACAACATGGATGGGTAAGAATAGGAAAGGTAATGCAGTCAAGGGAAAAATGGTCTTCTCAAAAGAGTGAAAATCTATATTTATTTTTTTGGTTTTTTGCTAAACTATAACAAACTATTGGCAGTGTATTTGAAAATGGTAATATATGTAATGCCCACATTTTACACACTTAATGGACACTAAACAGCTTAACTAATCTGCAACACACATTACTAATTTGTATTTTAAAAAATAACATAACATAACACACTACTTAAGGCAACAATCAATGATGTCATTTAGTTAGGGGTAAAGGTAGCAATGAGCAATTAAAAAAAAAACAATAATTCCTACTTCTTTTAGATCAACATGTCATACCTCTTACCTACTCCAATATCTCTTGCATTCCATCATTTTGAAATTTATTTGCTCCTAGTACATGTACTTGCAAGTATCTGCGTGACTAAATGCACAAATTTAATATCAATGGGTTAGATACATGGTCTTAGAGATCAGCCATATGATTAATCTAAGTAGATCATAAATCATATGGTAGATTGCAACTAGATTTGAAAGGAAGGATAAAGTATGCATGTCATTAGGAGAGAATGATAAATCCAAAATAAACCACAGGAGGACAAGACCTAAAGGCTAGACCTATGCCTTGGGGGTTCATCACTTGATGGCCTTGCCTATGTATGCACAACACATAGGCTCCGTAGTTTGACAACTTGAGTTTGCTCCAACTCATTTGACTCACCTACACAAAGTATATCCACTAGGTTTCAAAAGATGACTCTACCTCAATCATTAACACAATAACACTAATGTACACTAAACTCAATTATTTACTCAAATGCATCCTATGCCCCTATTATATAAGTTATAAAACTAAGAGAGTGGGTATGTAACCCTTTCTAGGGTCCATTTCCCCAGACAGTTTCACGATCGATTGCCACCCACTTGGGTGAAGCCAAGGATCATAAAACTAGTTAAGGGTACACTATGCAACACACTTTAAAGAGTTTTTCTTAAGTTTATAAAGAAAAGTTCCAAGCTTACTTATGACCGAGATTTACTTCTCTTGATTTGATATTTTATTTTCCCTGTTGGGTATTGAAGAACCAAGTTCTAAGAATTTTAATTTTACAGGAACCTAGGTTTCCATGAACCCAAAATTACTACTTACTCACTAGGATATAGATAAAGTTTATTTAAATAATAAATTCATACAAGGTGAGAAAAAATACTTAGAATAATGTCCTTACATAGCTAACCCAATTTGGTACCCAACTAGCTTTGCAATTTACGTCATAAGAGAAACTCATCCCTAAAGTTCTTAAAATATAAGTCACGAGTTAGGTTGAATTCACATATTATTAACCAATCTCTAATTACCAAGGTCTCATTAAACAAGGTGAGAGTGTATGGTGGTTAAATGATCAAAATAATAATTCTAATTACCAGCCACAATATGAAGCTCTACTAAGCTACTAGTGACCTCTAATACAAATTAGTCATCAAACATTCCAAATGTATGGATCAAGTACAAGGAGGATTATTTAGATTGGTATGTTGTTGTGAACGTTTTAATATATATATCCTATGATATTCACTCAAAACACCCATAAATTCCATATTCTACATCAATGAGACAAATATTATTAACTATTCTTAAATAATCTCTTTTATTGCCTATCATCACACAAGTTTCAACAAACCTAATAAAGCATAAAGTTAATCATTACAATCATTATTTCATGTTCCAACACTAAACTAAAAGTAATCTAATTTGGTAGACCCATTCAACAAATAAAACAATAAAAATGAACCTACTAAATGGTATAATTATAATGACTGGTCCATTACACTAATTCCCTACTTTTCTTTATATCTTACATTATGATGTCACCTTTCCAGATAACGTTAAGTATATTTATGTAACTTGATAAATTAAGACAATTACAATTTCTCATTTATTAACAACAAAATAAATGAAATGTTAACGACCTTGTTATGCCTTGCATAACCACCCCATCTTTTGCCTTGGTGAAAATGGGTCCCCTTTTATGTTTTTATCTTTTGTTGATTTTCAAACAAAGTTTGGAGTCTTTTGTTTCCAACACTTTGTTTTTCTTTGGTTTAGTCTGTTGGAACCAAACCAGAATTGAATCGGGTTCTGAAACTTCTTTCAAAACTCATACCGATTCCCATCCCGACAGTCTCTCTTTTTGAACCTTTTTGTCTTGTCTTTGTCGAAGCCGGAGCCGGAGTGGAAGTTAAGTCAGTATTTATTCAAAATTTCAAAATCCAATTCCATTCCACCTCCGCCTCCACTTTTTGGTCTTTTGTTTTAGACTAAGTTTTTATGTTGTGTTTTCTTGTGTCAGTTTTGTCGTTTTGTTTCTCTTTTATCTTTGTTGGCAGAACTAGACCCGGAATGGAAACCAAGTTAGGAAATTACTCAAATTTGAAAGAAACCAAATTCGTTTTCCATTCCGATTCCACTCCCGCTAGGTTTTGTCGTTGACTTTTTACTGAAGTCACATTGCAGTGATGTGGTAGTTCCTCTGTAGTTCCGGCTCTGCTCGACTACATTTAATGCATCAATGACAACTGCCATGCGTAGGTAGAAACTCTGAGTTTTACCTTAATTAGGGATTAATGCATAGTTATTATCACTATTCTTAAGAAATCAAAGAGCGAAGTAGAGTTGTAGTGGAGCTTTTCTAGAGTGAATTGATTGAAAGAAAGACAGTTGTGCATGGATTGCTTCAGGGAGTTTAACTATTTATTCGCATTTGAGTTAGGGTTTCCTATTCTTGCCTTTCTTTTGTAGTTTCGCATTTTCTGTTTCTATTCTTCCTGAATTGTTTGGTTTTGTGCGAATTCCTCTGTGGGTTTGTATGTTTTCGTTGGTTTTGCTTTTGTTTAAGTTTTTCTTGATTTTGTATTGCTTTTATAGTTTTGTTTCTTGTCGGTTTGTTTAAACATGGTCGTTTTCACGTTTTAGCCGTGACCGAGTCATGGTGCCCTAAATTTCAAATGTTTATGGTTAAATGCTATTTTTACAGTGAGTAGGGTTTAGTAAATGGTAGTATTTACTTAGAATCTTATGCACACTCAGTTTGGTTAGTTTAGAAAGGATTAAATTCGTGCCCTAGTTGTTTTTATATCGAGTTTGTTTCAGATTAGGGTTTAAATGCATTTTTGTATTCACGTTTTAGTTTAAATATGATGCCCTAAAGTACAGTCGCCTCACGGTCATATGGGCATGGTCTTATCATGTTATATTTAAGCCTCTTTCCATTTTAATATGACCTAGTCCTTAAATCATGGAGTTATGCATTAAACTGTTAAAATCATTTATAATGTCATGGTCAACCTAGGCGGAAGCGGGATCGGAATTGATTTAGATTTTGGGCATGTTTTATAATTAGTGTCAATTCCATTTTCCATCCCGTCTCTGACCCTGCTTATAGTGAGAAGCTTTATTTCAAAATAGCGATAACCTAGCCGAAAGCGGAGCCGAAACTGAATATGAGATTAGAAACTTTGAAAGAAACCAAATCAGTTTCCATTCCAATTCCAATCTCGGTTACCATTCCCATCCCGACTCTGGTCTCGCTTCTTGTTAGTATAATCTCAATGCTTGTTTTGGCTTTGAGCCTGACAGTGTGTTAAAAGGGGATTGTTTAGGATGTTTTCTGCTTGGTTCTGCCTTTGATGTATGTATGAAAGGTATGATTTTAAGGAATATTTTGGTGATGTTTATTCAAAGATCTAACTAGAGGTTTTGTTACAGGAAAGCTAAAGGATGTCAGGAACATCAGGAGAAGCTGTCCAAAGGAACCGGCCTACAGGAACATCAAAGGCAACATATAAGCCCAAGAAGATCAAGCCAGAACAGTTACCTTATACTTTAAGGTATAATCAAAGGGGTCCTGTGGTCACAACAAGCAAGGTAGAATCGGATTGGTCAGACATCACTGACACAAATCTGGGCTCATACAATTTTGAGGAGCTTTATTCAGAAACATTCACTCAAGATATAACACCGAGGACACAAAGAATTGTTGAGTCTAGTTTGGCTCATATCACCTTATTTCCTTTATCTGTCCAGTTCCCAGAGTTGATTATGACAGTAGCCAGTGCTTACAATCGAGCCACTAGGCAGTGTATGGATTCCTAGGACAATGTGATTATTGATCTCACTCCTCAAATGTTTCAAACTATGTTTAGTGTCCCGGAACCAAGGAACCTGGTACGGTTAAAGGAGGCTGAAGCTTTGGAAAAATATAGCAAATACAAAGCATCCAACAAGGCTCACTTGAATAAGAAATGGTTGAGAAAGAAAAATAAATCTCTAACCAAACTTCATGATCAACCCAAGAGGGCAGATTTCTACAAGTATCAGATTTGATCACGATGTTGTCTAGGGTGTTTGGGAAAAGGGATGCATTTCACTTCAAGGAGTGGATGTTTCCTTTCATTCAAACCATTTTGAATGGAAAATAATAGTTTGATTGGCCAATGGCAGTGTCTGATGCTATTCATGACCAGTTGACAAGGATAAGAGAAACCAAATGTTTTTCTACGACTTCTTATATTGTTTATGCAGCTGCTAGAGGAGGTATATTTACAGGTCTGAACAGAGTGGGGATAATAGGAGAGGCTGAGGGACAAAAGAAAATGTGGGATCATTATAACCAGTTGTCCCTATAGGTTGCTGAGACTCAATTCAGAAGGGTTAATGATGCATTCCTATATGTGATCATTAACCAGCTCAATGGAGATGTTGGATACAGACTGAGCCAAGAAGCCATGGATTTTATCACGGAATGGGGATGTTGGTACATTCAATACCCCAAGTTCACATACTTCAGGCTAGCTATATTTGAAGGTCATCCACATTTGCTGCCAAGATGTTGCAATAGTAGGATAGTGTTGATGGAGTTTGTTTATCAAGCTCTGGGGGTTAATGCTCGATTTGCATTGAAGCACAAAACAGGATGTCATAAGTTCCCCATGCAGTTGGGTGAATACAACTGTCAACATCTGGTGGGAGCAAAGGTAGTGTGCAGTGAGCTGATACATCTAAAACTAGGTTTGTATACAACTCGGAAGTACTTTGACCCGAAGAATAAAATGAATGCCTTGCTGCCTTTTGTTTTTCATAAACATTTCAATTTGTTGGAAGATTTTTGGAGTGACCAGCAGGATGAGTATGACCTCAGGAAGAAGAATTATGAGAGGTTACCCGTCTCACTCATGGCAGAGCTTGGGATCAAAAATGGCATTCATGATGCATTGGTGGATGATGGAGTTGTATTGGATCCATCGTATGAATCTTTAAACATTCAGACTAAAAGCTTGCATCCGGTTGATTGGGACAGTGAGGAAACCATTGACATTAAGCAGATAGGGTGAGCAGTCTTGGATAGGAGCATTCAATGGTTGGTTCTAAGAATCAAAACTCCTCAAGGACCAGCTCCTAAAAAGGGCAAAGGATATAAAAAGATAAAAAAAAAGACACCTCCCAAGGAGCCTTTGGAGTTCCTCCCTCTAGACATTGAAGAGATTGAGCTTGAAGCAATGGCTCAAGATGAACCAGAGACACAAGAAGAGATGCCCAAGTAGGACCTGTAGTTTCAACACCTGCATTAGGTGAATCCTCTACTCAAGTCCCACTTGCAAAACAACAAAGTGAAGAAGTGTAAAAAGGGACTCTTCATAATATTGTTGTTCATCCATGAAGGGAAAAGAAGTAGAGGTAGAAATTCATGATGTTGGAACAAATTCTGATGAGACTCTGTCAGAGAAGGGTATACAAGAAAATATGCCTCTAGAGGAGGATACTGAATAGGTAATGACAAAGGAGGATCAGTGGGCATTATTTGAAGAAGTCAAGAAGGCTACTCATGATCAAGCACTTGCTACAACAATAGAGAAACAAAACTTAATTGATGCCAAGACACAAGTCGATGCCATACTGCAGCAGCAACACAGAGAAGCTAGGTCAAAGGCTGATGAAATAGAGAAGCAACAAAGGCAAAAAGAGCATGAGCTCAAGGTCAAGGAAGAGAATGATAAATTAGAATTGATACAAAAAATTCATGACCTTGAGAAGGAAAAGGCAAGACATCGAAGGGAGAGGGAAGTTCTGGTAGCTAAGTTAAAGCTTGTTGAAGAAGCTCACAAAAAGAAAGAGGAAACAAAATGATTGCAAAAGGAGAAAGAGGCCGAAGAACTGATTAAGAAGCAACAAGAGGAAAAAGAAGATGCAGAAAAGCTTAAAGCTTTAGAAGAAGAAAGGTTGAAGAAGGAGGAAGAAGATAAGAGAATACAAGAACAAAAGGACAAAGATGAAGTTGAAAAGCTGGCACAAACAAGTGTGGAACAAGAGTAGCAACAGAAACAGAGGGTTGATTCTCAACCTCAAATAAATGTGCAACCTTCCTTAGCTACTACCTCCTCTTCTTCAACTATGACGACTGTTACTCCAGCTGCTCCCACTTGGTTGAAATTAGATCTTCAAAAGAGAGCATCAACACCTTCTCAACCTCTCAATTGGGAGGATATGATGAAGGAGATTGAGAGAGAAAGGCCTAAAAATAAGGCCAAGATCCTACATTCTACTAGGCTAACTGACAAAGGAGAAATTGTGGCTGAATGTGCTATACACATGATAGACAAGGAGGCAGGAGACATGCAATTGACAGATTATCAGCTAGGCACTGTTAATTTGGGGAGACCTACCAGAGATCAGCAAATGAATTTAATTGATGTGGTAGCATCAAGATAAACAAAGGAAGGATGAGCTTAAGGCTTAGTTAGATTAGTTGCATGTTTTCTTGAAAAGTATTTCTGCTCCAAGATCACAATAGGTTGCTACTATTGAGACCCCAATTTTGCTGAGTAAGAAGGAAGTAGATAATTTGGTACAGGTGAGGGGCAAGGCAGAAATGTTGGATCGATGGGTTGATAAGTTGAATCAAGAAATAAGCGAAGTACTAGAAGACAGTTTTGTGGTTTACAAAGTGACTGAGGGACTGATAGAAGAGATGAATCAATATGTTAAAACACTGGAAGAACAAGAGGAAGAGTACAAAGGATACAACCAGAAATTGAAAGAAGTTAATAAATTGCCTAAGACTACTCTTCTGGAACAGTCGATACTTGAAGAAGATAATAAGGATTTCTTGGAAAAGACTTCTTGCATACTCCGGTTTAGATCAGACTTTCTATACAAACATAGAAATGAGGTTCAAGATTCTATTAAGGATCTAAATGAACAATTTGAGGAGTTGGAGGCCATTATTGCTATTATAGTAAATGTTGATGTACCTGTAAAAGAAGGCCTACCTTTAAGCCAAATAAAGGAGAAGTGGATTGAAAGGTTTAAAGAGGTTATGCAGAGAGGAGATGATGGTGAAGATTTGCTGATAGATCGATTGATGGACATCAAAGAAGAGATAAGGGCAGCTAAGAGAGAGTTGATGAAGCTGAAGGATATGAGAGGGTTTGCTACAGCGGAGTTGGAAAGAATCAAGTTTGAAGATAGTTGGGTGGATGGGCTGGAATTGGACATGCTACAACAAGTCTTCTCCAGTTTGATGAATACATTGCAGAGCAAACTTCACATGCATGGCTTTCTTCTTCTTTGCATGTTGCATGCAACACTAGCAGTTTTTGAAGTTCATGGCTTTCTTCTCTTCTATTCTCTTTTTCTTCCAATTTAACTGAGTTTCCAAAGATAACTGTAATCCCTAAAAGGGTGGGTCGACTTAAAATAGAAGAGGACTTCAGATTTTGTATATCTACAAATACCCTTGGGGTATCATATTGTAAGGGTCGGCTAATAGAGAATAGAATTGGCCACCTGATATTAGGAGATAGAATTTTTCATCGTTGTTATAGAGATACATTGTTACTTCATTTTTTATAGTTAAATAAAATTACAGGTTTATGCAATATGGTGTTAGAATTAAGTTTTACTTGATAAGGTTGATGAGTTATAATCTATATGTATGCCAGTGATTGTACTGAAGCATGATTATTTCTTATGTGATGAAAGTCATTAGAAGAAGCCGGATTTAAGGATTATCTCGTTAAATTATCGGTGAATTGAATTTATTGAAGTCTATTGATCTATGATCTTGGCAATGAATGAATATGTGTTCTTTTTGGAATCTTTGAAATAGTTGTGATATGCGAATTGTGATGTTAAAATAAGCACCTTAGATGCATGCAATTGTATGGATTATTCTATAAATTGTGTCATGTTTTGGTTTTCTTGATCTGTTGGAAAAACATTCATTGTTGAAGATATATGTCCGGATGCTAGATAATTTTGATTCATGTTTACTGATTTACCCTCTGATCTATCTTTTTCTTTTATTTAAAACCCCCTTTCTTTATTAAAATAGCTCGATGAATAAGTCATTGCTTGTATTCTTTGTATGGTTTCAAATAATGTATCCTATCATTATCAAGATGCAATTGGTGTGGATGGGAGCAATCTACATGTTCTAAATCACCTTATCTTATCTCTTTGACATGTGAAGCCATAGATAGTCAATTTGAACTTACAAAGTTAATATAATTAAATCTCTATTTAGCATACCAATATCTTATCATTCTACAAAAATGTCAAAATCACTATAGCTAAACTATCACAATCATGTTAAAAGGAATCGACATGAAGTCTAGAAGAAAGTAGAAGGGGAATATCTCATCTCTTAGCTTATTTAATTTGAACTTTATTCCGCTTGAAAATGTATTATAATCTCACTATTTTTGTTATATAACACTTATACGAGATAAATATTTCTAGATGAACATGCGACATAATTATAGGTGGACAACCCTACATCAATCTATTTATGAGAATAGATTGATATAGACTTATTGACTTTGTGTGTGAGAATATGTGGAACAACTAATAAGTTAAACTAACACACCAATAAAACATTAAATGAAAGGAAACTAATTAAAAGTAAAACAAACTCTAAACTATAGCTCCTTCAAAAGCGTTCCATTGTCCTCTTTCTCCAAGGATCTGTTGTAAGTTGCTGGCTCTCAATTGGTGTTTGCAACAGCTTTGGTAGAATGACAACTTAGAGAACGAGTTTATGCAACATGCATATCCATTGCTAAATGATTTAAGCTATGATATGAAACTAAAATGCTATGAACTTGAAATGCTATGCTAAAATACTGATTCAAATGCAACTATAGTAACTGCACTAAATTCATAAAATCTAGGATGAAATCTACTCACTAAAGGGTTGTATTTATTGATTTTTGGAGGCAAGAATCTAGTTGGCAAAGATCAACGGTCAAATTCGAACCTATCAAGATGAACGGTAAGAGATTCTAGAGGTTGAGAGAAAGGTGGAAAGTTGAGAGAATAATGGAAGAATGTTTTCAACCCACAAAACCTCCTCATTCAAAAATGGAGACAAATTGTCATTTGTCATTTCATTTATGAAAGTTGGTTGAAAGTTGAGGATAAATCCCCAATTAAATAAATAAATTTATTTAATTTCATGTGACATGGATTTTAGAAGCTTCCATAAATAAATAATTAATATTTAATTATGTGAGGGATGAAAAAGGTGTGTAATTCAATATTTACAATATTTAATTATGTGAGAGGTGAAAAAGGTGTTAAATCAAATATTTATAATATTTAATTTGAATGTGAGATGAAGAAAGTGTTTGAAGGAATATTCCATTATTTGAATTTAAACATTCAAACTTAGAATAATATGATAATTAAAATAAATTATGAAATTTATTTAATTTTATTAAGAAGAAGATAGCAATAATTAAATAAACTTATTTATTTAATTAAACTAGAAGAACTAGAAAAAGGAACCATATAAATAAATGTAGATGACTTTTAGAATATTAATTAAATAATTCATATTTAATTAATTAACAAGTTTTACAATGACCATTTTTAGATGTATACATTTTGCCCCTCTTTGAAGTGATGTGTTTTACGCATTGCTTCAAAGAAAAATTCAGATTTCGAAAATTTTCCCCTAACTTTGAAAAATTGACTGATGATGTTATATGCCCCCTCGGGAGATAAATCATGTTGCTGAATGATACTGATGATGATTCGAAGATTTGAAATGATTTTGAAGGAGATTCATCGATTTATTTTTTGAAATAGTGCTCCATATGGTAAAAATAAAAATAACCTGACCTTATTTACCCCCTTAAAAGGTGGAAAAGGTAAAAAGTCATTGTCATTTGAACAACAACCTTTTTTTATTTTTAGGTCTCTGAGAGAGAATTTCGAGATGCCGATCCACTACAAGCACCACCGATTCGAGCGAGCCCACCGTCATCAGAGACCAACAACTTATGGACCTTCGATAAGATTGCAATATCCTCCTTTGTGATTTTTTTTTTTAAATTTTGCATGGATTTTTCAATTTTTCAATTTTCCAAAATTTTGTTTTAGCGCATAGGATGTTGATTTAGCACACACGATCCGTAGTTTAGTGCATAGATTAGGTAGATTAACGCATTCAAATTAGTGCATCGATGAAACAGACTAGCACATAGATGAGAATTTTAGCGCATAAACTAGAATAGCGCATAGGATAGATAGATTCACGCATAGGTGAAGACCGCACGCATGTGATTCTCGATTAGCGCATAGGCTATAATAGTGCATAGGCTAGATAGTTTAGTGCATACCCCTTATAGAATATTACATTAACAGTTTAGCGCTTTGGTTCACATCCATGGATAAAGTAACACATTAACTGATTTAGTGCATTGAAAGACTGTTTTAGTGCATCCATGAATTTTCGTTAAATTTGAAATTTTGAGATTGATTTGATGTTTGCTTGATGATTTTTTGTTGTATTAGATAACTGATTTGATGATTTTGAGTAGCATCAAGGATAGATTAACTTGATTTCAGTGATGATTTGATAAATTTTTCTCCGTGCTTGAAAAAAAATAGTAAAATGTTGATTCTGATAAATTTGCTTTCTGAATTGAAAAACAAATAGTATAGATGTTGATTTTGAGCCGATTGGTTGTTAAATTTGTTTCCATGCTTGATGAAAAACAAATAGTAATGATAGATTTACCTGCTTGATATGATTATATGATTTCCTGATTGATTGATCTTCTTTGCTGATGATCTGATTTGATTGCTAAATTGATGTTATAGGAGGATTTTAAAATCCTCCAGATCAGAGAGAGGTTTCCTCATACATGGGAGATGATTCCCAAATTGACCCAGCCAGAGATTAGGGTCATTGTTAGATGTGGTTTGGGTTCCCTCCTCAGGATCCCTCGGTATAGGGTCAACAAGACATTGTTGACTGCATTAGTCGAGAGATGGCATAGTGAGCATAATACTTTTCACTTGCTAACTAGAGAGATCACTGTTACACTAGAAGATGTGTATAAGATTTTAGGCATCCCTGTGGTTGGAACACTTGTGATCTATGACCACAAGGAGATTGGAGGTGCAAATGCTTTGAGATGAGTCTTCTAGGATCCACATGTTGGTAGTTATGAGATTGCTTGGAGAGATATGGTAGAGGGTTATGCCCTGCTTCCATCAATATTGGCGGGTTTCATTGGTGGCCTCCTTTGTCCCGATCACAGGTCAAAGGGACTATCAGTAGGTTGGGGTTGGATTTTGGAGGACATGATCCTTCATCAGACTAGATATGCATGGGGATCTTCCATGCTTTCCCATCTATACCACGATCTTCATCAGGTGGTATATATAGATGGGAGGAGTATATCTTCCAGAGTTACACTCCTACAGCTCTGGTCATGGGAGCACATCGCCATCACTCGCCCTATTGTACAGAGAGATCATCCAATTGGCCATCCATATGTGTATGCATATACAGGTCCCCTTGTTGAGCCTATATTAGGCAAGTTAGACTACCTGGAGGCATATGTTAGATGACATGGATACAGTCATCTAGAGACCATATGTTGACTGCGAGGCATGGGATGAGGATGACACAGAACTTCCTTATTGTGGCATCACTAGATACTTGATTGGTTTTACCCCATTTATCATTGAGCAATTTTTGGTTATGCAGGTACTCAGATAGTACGGGTGAGTTCAGATGATGTCGCAGGGTGTGGCTCACTATGCCAGACGTCGAGAGGATGTTGCAGAGTGGGGTCCCTTCATCACTCTTAAGGCAGCTAGAGTAGAGTGCACTGAGCTATGACCAGATTTTTGGGATATCCATCCAGAGGTGATAGATGCAAATATGACTGATGATTATGTTGTGTATTTCTATACTCATCCATTCCCTAGATTGACTAGTCCAGATGATCCTACCCCACTATTAGGTGGACCAGTCTTATAGCGAGCACGGTGGCAGCCACAGGCACATGCACAGGTAGGGGCACAGGCAAAGGGATAGATATAGCAGCCACATGGAGGAGAGGAGGATACAGGTGGGGTGGCCATGGATGTTGACGAGGAGGAGGATGATGATAGCTTTGATGATGATGATGATGGGGATGACAAAGGTGGTGGAGGGAGAGTGTTCTTTGATGTACACTTCAAGACTAGGCCTCGTATAACCAGAGTGGTGGAGCAGTTGAGTACTTCAACACCACGCATTACTATCAGGGCTCCATCACAGGGACAAATTGACACACTTCAGGCATAGGTCTAGGCTCTTCAGAGCCAACTAGCATAGGCATAGGTCACCATCAGCGAGCTATAGATACAGATAGCACAACCACCACCTCCTAACCCATAGATAACCCAACTTACTGTAGAGTGGGACAGTTTCAAAGAGCGGTGTGTACATGTAGAGGGGGTAGTAGAGAGGCTTCTAAGATCAGTTGAGAGTACCTCCATTGGAGAGGTTATTCCAGAGGGATTGGAGATTTCCCGTCAGGCAGAATATTATAGGATGAGATACTTTGAGGCAGTACCCCTTGACTAGAGGATAGCCTATACATAGTCAAGCACCCGATCACATACCCACTCACGCAGTCATACCATGAGTGATACTAGGAGTGTGCCATAGCTTGCCAGATGAGAGATAGGTTTCTTCAGACAGCAGAGATCCGACGAGACCCACCACCTCTAGAGGTAGCAGTAGTCATGATCCCCATCCAGATACCCCACAGTGATGATTATGTATACACCCCTTTATTGTACTTTATGTATCTTATTCAGACATTTGATATTCTTGTACCCATGGACATTTATTTTTTATGAGATTATGATATGCAACGGAAATTTTTGATATGCATGTGTCTTTGATGATTTTATGATGAATGGTTATGTATGCATTTTCATTTCTATATGTTATGTTGTTTATGATTATGCATGCTTATGGATGATGATATGATAATGGATGCATATGATATGAATTATGATGATGATGCATTTTATGCACTGTAATGTATGCTTATATATGATGATGATACACTTTTTATGATGATGATTTATGGTTTGATGAACCTGCAAATGAAATGATTTTCTAGAGTTTAATATGATGCAATGTAAATGATTTGACGGTTCTACATGATGTATGGAGTATGTACGTAATGAATGCAATGGATGCACTTTTATTTTTCTCAATGTATGATTATGAAAATGATGTTGATGTAAATTGATTATGAAAATGATATATGAAATGATATGAAAATGAGGTGAAAAATTGACATAACAACGATGAGATGAATGATTAAAATAATAATAAATGATGATGAAAATGATATGTAAAAATGATATGAAATGATGTATATGTCAATCCTAATATGAAAATGATATGATGCAAATGTGATATAAATAATGATTATGACATGAACAATGACATGATAATGAAAATGAATGGTAACTAATAATGATAATGAAAATGGTATGAAAGTCAATAAATGGAAATGCACGATGTAATTGATTTGAAAATGATCATAATAACCTAAATGATGATATAAAATATGAATGATATGATGGAATATGAAAATGATAATGAAATGAGATGCGATAAATATCCAAGTGTACTCAATTGATGTCTTAAAAAGAGACATGTTTTATTTCCAACCTCCAAAAATCTGTCATACAACCATAAAAACAAAAATGAATCCAATATAAATGAATCATACAATCCTAAAATGCCAAATGAACCATTTCACTATTGTCATTCTGTAAACCAATTTTGCGCTTAATTTTCATCATTGAGCCTTTTGATATGTTGAAAGTTAGTACAAGCATCAATGTGGATGTTAGCACCGATGATGACCTAGGTATAACTTTCATGATGTTTGATATAACAAGTTAATATAAGCATCAAGGTATAATTGGACCAAGATGACCTGAGTATTGTTTGCATAAACAGACAAAAGTTAACCATTTTCTTATAATGTCACTATGTCTCATGAAAAACTTGCACAATACTAGTGATTAGCTTACAAACAATAATCAAAGAAAAATCATATTCCTTCCTTGTGATTCTAGTTCAGTACATCATTGAACCACTCCAAAGATATGATGTCATCAAATGTCAAAACAACAATTCAACTTATGCTTTAAGTATTTTATTCATTTTAATTTAGATTAAGATTATCCAATTTGTTTAGTCTTCAGTGTGAGCTATTTTGACCCAATTTGATTGGATATTTTGTTTGTTGTTATGATATTCCGATACTTGACACATGTTGTCATTTGTCTGCTAAAAAGGTTCGAAAGAGGATTTTCCCCCAATGACCTTGCACTTTGACTCCTGATAAGACACACCCTAATGCTAAGGATAACACTAATCATCAAGCCATGATGAAATCCTTGTCGTTTCAAGGAAATGTTGGGTGCATGATACGAATATGATGGCCAGGAATGCATTTGATGTCGATGAAAAAAATGGATATGAATAATGCAGAATGTATCCTAATAGATGGGAGAGCCAACCAAATCACAAACAGTGCCTGTTTTCCAGGTTTTCACCATTTGTTTTTATTGCATGTTTTATGATTTTATGATTTTTTTTTTCTTTGATCTTTTTGATTTTTTTGTATGTCAAAAAGGATGCCTGTTTGCCGGGTTTTCACCCTGATGACATTTTTTTCAGGACATTTTCCAGTTTTTATGAATTTTTTCATGAATTTTTATGCTGTTTTTGAGTTTTTCAAACATATAACTTCTTCAGGTGGATGTTGTTGGTCGTATCTTCAAGCTCCCCTTCTGGCGTCGATAACTAATATACCCCTGATCCATATGCTGCAATGATGATGAATGGACCCAACCAATTGGGCTTGAAATTGCCTTTCTTTTCCCGATCTTGCTGATTACGAGGGTTTTCTTTGAGCACTAAGTCACCCACTTGAAAATTTCATGGTTTCAATCTGTGATTGTAACTATGGGACATAACTTGTTGATAACCCTTTAAATGATTAGCTGCACTTTGTCGCTGCTCGTCAAGCAGTTCCAACTCTTGTAGTTTTAATACTCTGTAATCCTCATCATTTATTATCCCCTTCATTGATACCTGAAGTGAGGGAATCTCAACTTCCAATGGAAAAATGGCTTCTTCTCCATAAACCAAAGCATACGGGGTGGTGCCTGTTGGTGTACGAATGCTGGTATCGTATGCCCACAAAGTTGGATTTAATTGGACATGCCAATCATGGCCGACGTCATTCACTGTTTTTTTTTAAATCTTCAGAATTGTTTTGTTTGAAGCCTCTGCTTGGTCATTTCCCAGTGGATAATAAGGCATAGAGAACCTGTGTTGGATGTGAAATCTTTCACAAAGTTCATCAACATCTTGATTTTTAAAAGGTCTTCCATTATCTCTGATGATAGAGTTGGGATTGCCATATCGATATATGATATGGCTCAAAATGAAGGATGAAATTTGTTTTCTAGTAACAGTTGTTAAAGGAACAACCTGAATCCACTTAGTAAAGTAATTAGTGGTCGTGATAATGAACTTGTGTCCATTTAATGATGATGGGTGTATATTGCCGACTAGATCCAATTCCCACTGAGCGAAAGGCCATGTTGTGGTGTGGGGTTGTAATTCCTGAGCAGGAGCGTGAATGAGATTCCCATGAATCTGACATTTTCAAAAAAAATTCACAAAGATGAATGATTCTTTTTCCATGGTCAGCCAATAGTAACCCATTCTAACAAGTTTCTTTGCCAAGGTTAATCCACTTGAATGAGTCCCACAAATACCACCATGAACCTCTTGTAAGGATTTTCTCAATTCATTGCGTTCAAGACATCGAAGGAGGGTACCATCAAGACCACGTCGGTACAAGATGTCAGCAATTAGGGTGTAACAAGAAGATTGGCATATGAAATTCCTTTTCTGATTCCTAGACAAATCTAGGGGCAAAATTGTATCTTTTAGATAAGCATAGATTTGGCCATACAAGGGAGAATCAAAACTAGGTGACAAATGATTTGGGTTCCTAGATTATCATAAACAAGAGAAAATAATTGTTCCACCAGTAAATCATACCGTGCTTGGTTCTCTAACAATTAGAGTAGTGATGCAATTGTAGCCATGGCATCTGCAACTTTATTGTCAGTACGTGGAATTTACGTGAACTTGATATCAATAAAGTATTTCTCCAAATCGTCCACCATGTTTTTGTAAGGCATTAACTTGTCATCTTTAGTTTCATATTCATCATTTATTTGATTTATGAAAAGTTGTGAATCACCAAAAACTTGCAGTTTTATGATTCTCCAGTCTAATGCAATTCTCATTCCAATTAACAACACTTCATACTTAGCTATGTTATTTGTACAAGGAAACATCAACCGATAATTTTTTGGAATTGTATGTCCTTGAGGTCTGATGAAAAGAATTCCTGCCCCCGAGCCATGTTGAGTGTAGGAGCCATCAAAATAAAGTGCCCTTGACTTCTTAGTGGTTGTTGTGAATACATCAGCATCAGGAAAATCAATGTGTATTGGATGTTCTTCTTGCATTGGTACCTTTGCCAACTGATCCGCTATGACCTATCCTTTGATGGCCTTCCGATCCACATAATGAATGTCAAACTCACTTAGGATCATGAACCATTTAGCCAATCTACCAGTTAGAGTTGCCTTACTTAGAAGATATTTTAAAGGATCAATCTTAGCCACAAGTTTTATTGTATGAGCTAGCATATAGTGTCGTAACTTTTGAGAAGTAAACACTATTGCCAAACAAGCTTTTTCAATGAAAGTGTAATTTAGCTCATGGCTTGTCAATGTTTTGTTGATGTAATATATTGCTCACTCCTTTCTTGTTTTGTCTTCATGTGCCAATAATGCTCCCAAAGACACTTCTGTGGTAGAAATATACAATATGAGTGGTTCACCTTGCACTGGTGGAATCAACACTGGTGGACTCATTAGATAATGCTTTATATGATCAAATGATGCTTCACACCTGTCTTCCCATTTAAATGGAGCATTCTTATGTAAGAGATGAGTGAATGGTAAAATCTTATCTGCTAGTTGTGCAATGAATCTCTTGATGGATTGCAAACATCCTTGTAATGAGCATAGTTGACTAATGTTCCTTGGTGGTGGCATATCGAGGATTGCTTGTACCCTAGCCGGATCCACCTCAATTCCCTTTTTCGACACAATAAACCTAGAAGCTTTCCAGATTTCACCCCAAAGACAGATTTCTTAGGATTAAGGCTGACTTTAAATCTTTCTATTCTAACAAATTTTTTAGATAAGATATCTAAATTTCCTTCCCCTGTGTTTGATTTGGCTAAGAGATCATCTACATAATCTTCCATGAATGTGTGCATCATGTCATATAAAATTGTAGTCATTGTCTGTTGGTATGTAGCTCCTACATTTTTGAGTCCAAACGACATTATGTTCCAACAATATGTACCCCAAGGACATGTGAACGTTGTTTTATCTTGATCTTCACGCGCAATCTTTATCTGGTTATATCCAGAAAATCTATCCATTAGTGAATACATAGCATTTCCAACAGTCAAATCTACAATCATATCTATGTTTAGCAGAGGGAAATCGTCTTTTGGGCATGCCTTATTTAAATCCCTAAAATCTATACAAATTTTGATTCGTCCATCTGACTTTGATATAGGTACAATATTGGAGATCCATTATGCATAGTCTATAGACCGAATGAATCCTACACCTAATAGTTTCTTTAACTCCTCTTTGACCAATAATGCAACATGTGGGTGCATTTTTCTGAGTTTTTGCTTCATAGGTTTTTCCCCTGGCATGATGGATAAATGATGCACGATGGGATTTAGATCTAATCCAGGCATATTTGCGTATGACCATGCAAAATTGATTTGATTATTCTTCGGGGAATTTTGTGAATCTTAGGATTTCCTCTTTTGTCAGTGATGTAGCAAGTTGCAAGACTTTGGGTTGTTCCATAGTACCTAAATTGATTGCCTTTGTTGGTTCTATCAAAATAGAAGATCTTTCCTGATAGTTCTTACGGAGAGTGTCAAGTTTCCCATCTTCTAGTTCCTTTGAAAGGTTTTCATTGTCGGATACACTCTTTATTTTTCTCTTTTCATGATCTAATACTGCCTTTGTTAGGTTTTCACCATTAGATCTTTATTTTATATTGTTAATTTTCTAGCTGAGAAACTTGGCACTTTCCTTTCTGAGACTTTGATCCCGTGATTCATTGGTGGAACCTATTTCCGAGTTGGGTGAACAAAGAAAGTTTACAATGGTTTCATCATCGAGAAAAGTTGGGATATCAATTGGTGCACTTTGTTCCCAATCAATGAGTTTGGGATGGAATAAGGGAAATGGATCATCAGGTTGGGTGAGGTCACTAGATGTTAAGGTCATGATACTATTATCATTCTCATTAGGGGGAAGATCTATGATGGTATCCTCCTGTTGATAACCCGTATCGCTTTCAATCAAATCATCATCACTTGAGTCATGGTTGCTTAGTAGGACATAGTCAAGTGGAGGCATTGAGATTTCCCCTTGTGTGAGTGTGGGTGTGTATTTTTGTATAACATCCACCTGTTTGTCTCTCAAGAATTTATTATCAAAAATGGTGTCCCATTCATATTCATTGGAGTCAGTGTCAGAATTGTTTTCTTGTATTCTAAGAATTGTTTAAGCTAACTCCTCATTGGATTTTCTTTGTATTGTTTCTTCATTTATACCTTCACCATTTCCTAACCCAATTTTATGTTTTGGGTGCATTGTTTTTAGTTGGATAGGTTCAACAATACCTTCTTTTCTCTTGCCTATAGGGCTATTTCCTTCATAACCCATTTGTTGCATTATTGTATAACCCTTTCCATATTGCTCAGTGGGTAACTTGACATGTTGGATAGATTCATCTTCATCTTTATAGAGCCAATCAAGGGTAGCTCTATCTTCTGCTTCATTTTCTTGAGTATTTTCCTTGATAAATCTTCCATCAAACTTGGTGACGGGAACTGAAGCTTGTGTGCCTCATGCTGAACCTGTTGTACCCTATTGTATTGATGTTGATAGTTGACCATGGGATCTTGGAGACAGGTAAATTAGGGAGACATAATGAATATTCTCCCACCCCATTATCTTTCAATTGTAGCTTGGTGCCAAAATTCCTTATCATTTCCTTTGCTTGTTCACTGTGTTTAGAAGAAGAAATGGCCAAAGCCTCTCTATTATGTGGAACAAATATGTCCTGAGTTGCTCTAGGGTTAGAACAAGTTTGACTGCTAATATGGTCTGCTGGTATTGTTACTTCTTGTCCATCATATGGAAACTTCAGGCATTGATGATAAGTGGACGGAACTGCTTGCATCTCATGGATCCATGGGCGACCCAAGAGTATGTTATAGGATAGATCCCAATCCAAAACCTGGCAAAAAGTATTCTTCACAACAGGTCCCACTCTGATTGGTTGTATGATGAGGCCTTTGGAAGCTCTTTCCTCATCATCGTATGCTTTGATTGTAATGTTCCTTCTTGGATCTATAGATTCTTCTGAATATCCCAAAGCAAGGACCAATTTTAAAGTACAAATGTTTAATCCGGCTCCCCCATCTATTAAAACACGTCTAATTTGGGCTTTATGAACCATGACCTCTAGATAAAGTGATGAATTATGGGGATGGGTCATGGAGGAGTCATCCTTTTCAACAAAGGATAAACATGTGGGTGAGGACAAGTGTCCCACCATGGCTTGAAATTTATTGATATCCAAATCAAGAGACACAATTGTGTCAATGAGTTCCTTTTTCAGAATGTCCTTATGTGTTGGTGATATTTTGAGCAACTCCAAGATAGAAATTTGGGCCGATGTTTTTTGTAGTTGATCGACCAAATTGTACTGACTTGAAGGGGGAATCATTGACTTAGATGAAATTCCTTTTACAATGATTTTGGCCTGGCCCTTTGTTGTAGCATTGAACTCTTGATATTTTTGCTTTCCTTTGATCCTGATAGCATTGACTTGTTGATCGTCAGTGTAAATATGATTGATGATGGTGTCGTAGACATAATTCATATTCTTGCCTTTATCACCCAAAGATTCCCCTTTCTGATAATTGGGGAGAGGATCCTTGAATGCCTGATGATCGTCATTGGCATTGTGTCCGTCAACCATTATGGTATGGTTATCAATCAAATCTTGAACGAGATTCTTTAACCCTTGGCAATTACTTATCTTATGACCTTTGTATCTATGATAATCGCAATAGTATGAGTCATTCCACGATGGTGGTTTAACTTGAGGCTCATAATCTCTTTGTGGTGGAAATGTGATAGCATTTTGATTTAACAGTTCTTTAAGAATTGATTCCAAAGACTGGCCCAAGGGAGTAAAACTCCATCGATTCGAGAAAAACTGAGATCTAGGCGCATTTGAATTTTGATTGTTGCCAAGATTATTACCATGATTGTTGGTCACATTTCCTTGGTTGGAATTATTGCTTTGGTTACTAGAATTTCCAGCATTATTGGTGCATTGGACACTTGATAAATTGAGAATGGTAGGCTTCACATTCACGTTGTTAGCATCTACCACCCCATCATTCACAACATTTTTATTTCGAATCCAAAATCGTGACTTGTCCTCTATTATTGTTGTTGTTGTATGAATTTGGGCTCTCTTTATCAAGCTTTAAAACTCCATGCTTGACCAAGGCTCCTTCAATGGTGATTGCATTTTCAATCAATTTTTCAAATGATTTAGGACAATGAAGATTTAGTCTATAACTCATCTCTTGATTCAAACTGTCGATAAAGATTTCCATCTTTTCCATTTCAGGAACATGACGAGAATATCTTGCAAACAACATTCTCCACCTTTGTAAGAATGTGGTGAAAGATTCCCCAATCTTTTGTTTTTCTCTACATAGATCAAGCATGGTTATATGATGTTGTATATTATAGGAGTATTTGAGATATGAACTTGTTGATTAACTCCTCAAATTTTTTGATGGGGAGAGTGATTTTGGAAAGCCACTCCACAGATTGTCCACCCAAACTTCATGGAAACAATCACATTAGGTAGGTATCTTCATAAGCGAACTCTAAGCTCATATTTTAGAAATCTCTTACATGATCAATGGGATCTATTTTCCCATTATACTTATCAAACTTCAGGATCTCCCAATGTTTTGGAAAATGAATCATGTTAAGACTCCTGTCAAATGGATATGGGAAGATATCTTCCAGAACATATTTCTTTGTTGTATCACTTGTATTTCCTTTATTTTCCCTTGTAATGCTCTTATCTGTTGAGTAAGAGCACTAAAACCATTAAGGGGGGCCTCAAGATCCTCTCTAATCCCTTCTATGTCAAAATCAGCAGGTAACTTAGCTCCTTGATTGGCCAATGAAAGGAAATATATTTCTTTTTTTCGTTCCAAAACTCTATCCATGAGAGTATGGAATTGAGGATCCTGTTATGCTTCTTGAAGCGTTTCTTTTGTTATCTCATCATTATTCAGATTATTCCCAATGTGAAGTCTATGAAAAAAAATTTCTTCCTTATCACCAGTATTGCTTTTATCACCCATGTTGCTTAATGTGCTTTCCCTTTCATCTCCTTCTATGTGCTTTTGAGATCTTGTGACAACAGGTATAAAATTTTGCCCAATTTCAACTAACCTTGATAAAAAAAAAAAATAGTGCAATTTTGATGGATATCTAAGTTAGAATAGAATGAAGATTCTATTGATATGATTTAAGAAATTTCTAATCTCTAGCTCATGATTCCCTGGTTGAAAGCATGATGATCTTGTTGTGGGAATTAAACTAAAAATAAAAAATAAAGATGATGTTGCACTTTGTGAGGTTTGATCGCAGTTTTGTGAAAATAAGGATTTTTGTAAATGCCTAATGCTCCTAAGCTCTCTATTGCAAAACTTGATCGGGACGATTAGAATACAAAATTGTCGGTTGGAGGATAAAAGAGGAACGAATAGGCTGACTGTGATTATGCCTTTGGGAAAGAGCTCTTCTTTGAAAGAAAGCTCATGAATATAATGGTTCTAGGGCAAAATCATCAGTGAAACCTCTAACAAAGTCATGATATCGATGAATAAAAGTTTTGTGTTCAAGCAAATTTTTTTGACTTTGGTATAAAAAATTCCTCCTTTTCAATAGCTTCTTATAACTGAGAGATTTCTTTGGCTTCTCAATCTTCTTCTCTAGGGACTTCTTAGCAAAAGTTGCAGACTTCCAGACCTTGAGCATAGAAAAAGATTAGACTAAAATGGCAAATTTTTGGGTGTCAAAAAATTACCCAGGTTTGGAACATAGATGCGCTAAATTTTTTAGCAGATGCACTAAACTATCCAATCTATGCATTGGAATTTTGCAGGTATGCACTAAAACATAGCACAAATGCGCTAAAATAGAGCATGAATGCGCTGAAACAAAGCATGTATGCGCTAAAACAAAACATAAATGCACTGAAACAGAGCAGAGATGCATCGAAACAGAGCACAGATGCACTAAAATAAAGCACACATGCTTTGAAACATACCAAGGATGCACTAAACTATCCAATTACTGCACTGAGACAAACATTTTTTGATAGTTTGATGTTTTGGATGATCTTTATTTGATTTAAATTTGAAAAAATACAACATACAGTAGAATAAATTTGTTTGCAAATCTTAAAATCTAAACAAAGAGTGTATGTTCTTGAAATTTTCATGGGTACTAAACAAAATAAGCACTTCAAACAGACTTACTCTTATTTGTCAAAAAGGTCATTATAGCAACCACAACCCACATCTTAAAATTGCGTCGACTCACACAGTCGTGTCACCCCCTAAAGGGCGCCCATATTTTTGTCTTTTCCAGGTGCGTACTCAAGGTTAGATTTCTCGATCCCCTGAGCAAACAATCTGTGACAATTATATGGTGAGTGTCTTGGGGGCAGATTCTTCCCTCCCCTTGCACTGTGATTATTATGATCTTTGGACACTGACAGAGTTGGCTTTCTACACTATGGTTTGTAGTAAAGGTATCTGTTCGACGTGGCAATAGATAAACTCCCTCAGGAGACCTCCCAATATTTAGAACAAAGATTTTGGGGATGACTATCTTGCACACTTCCGTTGAATATGGGTTTCCCCAAAAAAAATTATTAAAGTGGGTCAAAAAACTTGGATTTGGTTGTTCCCACTTAGGTCGTTCTCGTAGGGTGAGTATTTTTTCCCACTACGACAAGCCTTCTAAAGGATTTAATAATACATGAAATGCATAAAATGAAAAAGGTAAGTCTGGCATTTTGGTCACCCAGTAAAGGGGAGAGGATAAACCTATTACCCAACAATCACAATAAACAAATGGTTCAGTTTTAAATCCAAATGACAATTTTCTACACAAAGTGAAGATGTTGCTTCACAACAAGCATTGGATTCATTTTAACCAAGATAAAATAATGTTTGGTGCCTATCCTAGGATTGATTAATTCTAGATTTAAGTGTCTATCCTAGGATTGCTTCATTTTTACTTAAGGTAGAAAAGAAAAATCTATGTCCGCGGATGGTGTCAGAATCAAGATTTATTTTTACACTCCCTGTATGTGCTAAAAGAACTGGTAAATGCGCTAAAAAAGTTAACAAATGTGCTAAAAGAACAAATAGGGATGCACTAAAATAGTTAGCAAATGCTCCAAAATAACTAGCCAATGCGCTAAAATAGGTCGTTGAAGCGCTAAAACAATTCTTGTATGCACTAAACCGCAGCTCCAGTTTGTCACCTGTCAGAAAATCTACAATAAAAAGATTAAAAATGGGGCAAGGCCCCATGGTGGTTGCCAAACATGTGTGTGAGAATATGTGGAACAACTAATAAGTTACACTAACACACCAATGAAACATTAAATCAAAGTAAACTAATTAAAAGTAAAACAAACTCTAAACAACAACTCCTTCAAAAGCATTCCATTATAATCTATCTCTAAGGATCTGTTGTAAGTTGTTGGCTCTCAGTTGGTGTATGCAACAGCTTTGACAAAATGACAACTTAGAGAACGAGTTTATGCAACATGCATGTCCATTGCTAAATGATTTAAGCTATGATATGAAACTAAAATTCTATTAACTTGAAATGCTATGCTAAAATACTGATTTGAATGCAACTATAGTAACTGCGCTAAACTCACAAAATCTAGGATGAAATCTACTCACTAAAGGGTTGTATTTATAGATTTTTGGAGGCAAGAATCTAGTTGGCAAAGATCAATAGTCAAATTTGAACCTATCAAGATGAACGGTAAGAGATTCTAGAGGTTGAGAGAAAGGTGGAAGGTTGAGAGAATAATGGAAAAATGTTTTCAACCCACAAAACCTGCTCATTCAAAAATGGAGACAAATTACCATTTTTCATTTCATTTATGAAAGTTGGTTGAAAGTTGAGGATAAATTCCCAATTAAATAAATAAATTTATTTAATTTCATGTGACATGGATTTTAGAAGCTTCCATAAATAAATAATTAATATTTAATTATGTAAGGGATGAAAAAGGTGTGTAATTAAATATTTACAATATTTAATTATGTGAGAGGTGAAAAAGGTGTTAAATCAAATATTTATAATATTTAATTTGAATGTGAGATGAAGAAAAGTGTTTGGAGGAATATTCCATTATTTGAATTTAAACATTCAAACTTAGAATAATATGATAATTAAAATAAATTATGAAATTTATTTTATTTAATTAAGAAGAAGATAGAAATAATTAAATAAACTTATTTATTTAATTAAACTAGAAAACCTAGAAAAATGAATGATATAAATAAATAATTAAATTTATTTATATGTAGATGACTTTTAGAATATTAATTAAATAATTCATATTTAATTAATTAACAGGTTTTGCAATGACCATTTTTAGATGTATACATATTTAAAAGAAATCATCAAATAAATTAAACAACCAACAACATTTACTCATGTTGAAAAATGTATGTCGATTATAATAACGACACCAATAATTATTTTCACTCACAATGTACACTAAAAGTCCATTTATATGGATTCTCTCCATATATATACATACATACATATACTTTTGTAATTACTAAATGAGTAAGCCAACTTTATTATTATTTTATCATCACCTCAAGAGTATAATAAATGAAATAAATCCCAACAACCCACCGAAGTTAATCATATCTGATGTGTTATTACAGTATAACAAAAGAAATAAAGTGAAATAATATATTATGATTAAGAGAGAAGATTTGGATGTGAGAACTAAGGCTCAACTCTTCTAGGCAACCGAATAAACATACCTTACAAGTTATGCAACTAAAATAGTAAGAGTAGATACTACTAGCGGGTATTCACAAGATTTCCTTAAAGAGACCTGGTTGCCTAAAGAACATAAGTTAGTTATTTTGGTAACGTGTTTCTAGTAAGGGAAAGACAAAATTAAAACTTATTTTGGATGCCTTGTAACCAAAAGTTGTGGTCAACTTAAGATAGGGAGGAAATAAATTTATATTATATAATTTAATCAAGCTTTCTACGCATTAAAATTTTAGCATCCAGATTATCATAAGGGAATTATATTTTAGAACATTTTCAGACATAGTATAATGAGAAAATGATAATTATATTGACGTAAATATTGGACAGGAAAGCATCCTACCTGTGTTTTCCTAGAAGGGGAGCTCTTTTTTTTCTTTTCCAAAGAATACGATTCCATTTAGAAATAACTCATCTTTTTGGAATTCATTTTATGATCAACATCCTAACTACATAACCTCTTTTTGGAGGAAGCTTTTATTAAAGTATTAATTGTAATATTTAATGGTCATCTTAGCTTTAGTTAGTCGATAGTGTACTTTTACTTAACTTAGTTAGCTTTTAGTAACTTCTATTTATGCTTTAGTTCGTTTTAGCATCTTTCAGTTATTTGCTTTAGTTTGCTTCAGTTAATGATTGTTTCTTTTTAGAAACACCGTCTTGTAATTTTCTATATAAGGAGTTTTCCCTCTCCTTAGTAAATAACGAATATCAAATATCAATTATCATTTCATGGTATTAGAGCATAGGCTCATTTTTGGTGAATATTTTGAGCAATAAAAAATTGTAGGTGATTACCTGAAGATTTTTTGGAAATTTTTCAGAAGTTTTTTCTCCGTTTTTTTTTTTAAATAAAAACCAAGGATTTTTGTGGACCGATTTTTGGGAAATCGAAGGGCTTTTGAAGCCGATTTTTGAAGGGTTTGTTGCAAAAGATTTTGTGAAGGTTTTCAAGCAAATATGAGGGTTTCTTTTGCAAGAGATCACTAATTCTTGAAGCAGTTTTCTACAATTTTTTTTGGGTTAAGTTTGTGATTTGATCTAGGCAATCTTGAAGAGTTTTTTGAAGATTTTTTTTGATAAAATCTTTGCATTTTTAGAAGTTTTTTGAAGATTTTTTCTAAAAAAATCTTGCTTTTTCAGAGCTTTTTAAAGATCTTTTCTGATTTTTTTTTTCTTTTTTAAGAGTTTTTTAAAGATTTTTTTTAGAGTTTTTGAAGATGCTTTTCAAAAGTTTTTTTTGAAGATTTTTTAAATCTTGCCTTTTAGAGTTTTGAAGGTTTTTGAAAAAATATTGCTTTCTCAGAAGTTTTTTGAAGATTTTTTTTTTTAAATCTTGCTTTTTAGAGTTTTGGAAGGTTTAAATTGAAAAATCTTGTTATTTTTGAGCCTCTTTTTAGATAATTTTTCTAAAAATGGTGAGAGTTGTGCTAGTTGATTGTCCAGGGTTTCATGCCAACTGATCATAGACTTTACCTCATTTTTTGGGCTTTTGGAAAATAGGAGGGATGGCTGCTTTGACCAATGGCATGCTGAAAAGTATGTAGAGGTTTAATGGGAAAAATTATAATACTTGGAAGCAAAGGAAGTTCACAGTTTTTGAGTGTCGATGTCTAGATTGGATTGTTTTGTGGGAAAGGACCAATAATCATGAGGTGGTTATGCTTCTCCAACTATTAGTCACCAATGATATGTTTCCAGAAGATCATGGCTAAACTTGGTTTATGGTTGTAGGATGACCATTAAGGGAGGGTATTAAAGTATTCATTGTAATATCTAATGGTCACCTTAGCTTTAGTTAGTCGATAGTTTACTTTTAGTTAACTTAGTTAGATTTTAGTAACTTCTATTTATGCTTTAGTTAATTTTAACATCTTTCAATTATTTGCTTTAGTTTGCTTCAATTAATGATTGTTTCCTTTTAGAAACATCGTCTTGTAGTTTTCTATATAAGGAGTTTTTCCTCTCCTTTGTAAATAACAAATATCATTTTAGTTTTATCATATACTAATTGAAGACCATGGCTTTTGCATTGTTATTTTTGGTGTGTCAATTCAATGCCCAAAAATCTTTCATATTTTCTCACAACCACTTCAATTTCCACTTCATACTGTTTGTCATCTTTTGTACCCTTTCCCTCATTTCTTTCTAGAACACCCGTAGATGATGGTTGGGGAAGGGGCTTTACAGCATCCCAAGGATCATGAACTAGAAAAATTTCCTATCATTCCTGGTAACTATAGAAGCGTTGTTAGCACTTTTACCCCTAGCCTTCTTAAGATCAACATTCCTTCCAGTGTAAGGATTTTCCACAGACATTACCAGCAGGGACACCGCTATGGCCTTCGTGAGAGGAATAGTAAGGTCGATGCTTAGCTGTCCTTGAACTAAAGTTGGTCAAAACAAAAAAATCTACGTTGCTTCCCTCAGAAGCAAAGCCAAGCATTGTATGTATTCAAAACACCCCTTTTCCCCCCTAGAATGTTCTACTCACACCTGCCAAATTAATGGGGTATGAGCTAGGCATTAAATAGGAAAGGATGGGAGGAATGGCATGAGGCACGACACCCCTTTCCTTGCCTGACATAAATGAGCTTGTCAAATTGTATTGCCCATATTGTCCACACCACACTTGACCATCATAAATGTTGGATCCAACTCTATGCTACAGTAACCAAAAAATTTATTATCTATTTTCTAATTTATTTATGTTATCTTATGTTGAAGAAAATGGTAACCCAAGTTTCATTTTTTTTAAGTATAATGATGACATGTTTATTATATTAAAATTATATTTATATCTTTTTTTTATTTTTAATAAAAATATCATAGTTTTATCTTAAAATTTAACCATTTCATAGTTTAATTATAAATATTAATCCATCTTCATTTAAATAGCATATACTTCACTATTAAATAATATTGTAATATTGTGACCTATTAATCTTAACACCTTGGTGTGGATTCCAACCTTTTTCAAGAGATGAATTGGTTTCTTGACTCCTAAGGTTGACTTAGTATGCTTCCATAATAACTAGTAGAGCAAGAAATTGACTCTTGAATAGTCATGAATTTACATGACCTATATTATATGAAGAATCTCCACTATCCTACCAACAATAATGCTTCTTTTTTTATGTCATTGCCTAAAACAAAACAACCCATTCTAAATTTAGTTAGTCACTCAACAAAAGACAAGTTTCCTTTCACACACTTTGTAGTATCCTTTTACTTTGCACAACAATTAAGATACTTTATACAACAACTAGAATCCTTTTTCACAACTACTAAAGTGGTCTAACTAGAGAATCCTTTTAGATCCAAACTTATTAAACAAAATTTTAAATCAATCATTAGAACTAGACTCAAATTCACTATCACAAGCATAAGTATCCTTGTTTTATTTTTCCAAGTGAGAGTGAAAGTTTTATAGCATAACTAGAAGGATCCATAAATAAAGGAAGAATCCTAAAGTCATGAACATTAACTTTATATTCTATAAAAGATGTGATGAATGAAAGAGAGCCCCAATCATCTTTATAAACAACATATATTCTAGATGATGAAGACACACTTTCTATGGGGGTGGATGCATTGCCAATATATTTAGAGTGATATGAGTAACTTGAGTCTTATCCAACTAACAAAAAGAAAAATGTATTTTCATTACATGTACCACAAACATCATTTTTTTTTAATAAATATCAAGGTTAATGAAATGTGGGTGGAATTGCTCATTTAGTATGTATCCACATACAACTGAAAATATTAATATATGCTAGACATTTAGGTATTTGATGAAATAGTGTATTGATATTTGTTAATGTTTATTGTAGTAGACATCAACCTAGGTAAGCCAAAAATATATTTTACCTCTACTATAAGAAAATTATATTTCCCTAAGCTTTATTGTACCAAACTACAGTTATTCATTATAACTTAGAAGGTTTACTAAATATTGTTTGGATTCAAATGACTACAAAAAAGTCAAGTGGAACTACAAAGATATAGATTATGTTTACACAATAAAATTAGTACTTTATTTCATGCCCTTCTATAGGTGGGGCCTCACAATAGACTCAAGTCCCTAGACCAATAGATGGGCCTAAGTTATAAAATCTATGCTATTGCTAGCATGATGAACTATGCCAACCACTAGCATAGAATAGTATAAAGTTTGTAGCTGTGTGGAGAATGTACCAGTCAAATCTGTTAAGTAAATATCATCTTACCAAATTAAGGAGAATAATTCCTATTTTGAATGCTAGAAAGTGCCACTATAATAGGATATGCAATGACATCTATGATTTAAAAAACTGTCATATAGATTGAACTTGCCCAAAATGCACATGACCAAACTATTTGATTCATTACAACCTTTTTACATGATTGTTTGGTACTTGTAAGGTCATTTTGTTGATGTTATAGCAACAGGAGATATCTTTCTCTCAAAATTTAAATAATTAATAATTAGTAAGGCAAGTTGGCCTTAATCACAAATTATATTATTTCTTAAAAGGAGGCCGACCTAAATGAAGAGTCACCATGTTCTATATATATAGAAGGTGGAGTCCATTCATTCAAATGATCAAGTCATTGTCATATTCAATTGGCATTCTTTCAAGAAGGAGTTCGCACTTAGTAGCAGATCATTTTCACTTGTATCTTTGCATCAAGGAGTGATGCTATTATTCATTATATTTATTCAGCCTTGTGTAAGGCTAGACTCTGTATGCAACATTCTACACTTCTATTTGATATATATATATGAGATATATTTTTTGCTAGGTTTTTCTCCCTCGAGTAGGAGGGTTTTCCCAGGGTAAACTGTTGTATTAATTGTCTATTGTGTTGTGCATTTATACTTATGTCATTTATGATCTTAATACTAAAATAGTATCAGAGCAGGTTCAAGAGATCCAATCATATTTAATTAAGCATATTCTCCATGAAATTCATTTTGGTAGGCATTGAATCTTACGTAGTGGCACTCAAGAGGAGACATTTGTATTAGAGGCAGATAAGTGGAAAATATCAAACATCTAGGGCCTGGACATTCACGTCTACTACAAAGCGCTCATATCTTATCATATGGCACTGCGTGAGCCTAAAATATCCATTGATAAAATACACAATCGACTCCCAGGGCTACAATCACTATACATCATCAGGAATCACGAAGGACACACAGATCTGAGTATAGCAACTATCATTTGGAGTGACTCTTGATTTGCTCGTGGTTGTGTAGCCTTCGATTCTTGCCACTCACCAATCGAAACCTTTCTCCACCTTCAGATATTGAGTACTGGCAGCACCATTTGGAATGAAATTAGGACCTTAGAAGGAAACGAAAGTTGAACATGTTGACGGGACTGCATATTGCAAATGAAACTTTGGGTACCTTCTTTCTATGAATTAATTCGATGAGCATTGGAAAAATTTACTATAAACATTTGTTATATATCTATTAGCCAGTATTTGTTTTATATTTATATGGTGGAATATAGGAGTTATGAAAGATAATTGAAGCCATTAGAGACAACATGTCTTCCACGCTAGCAGAGTTGGGAAGAATAAGTGACAAGAAGTATTTTCTCATGATGCAAGCACTTATTAATTTTTCAATATCGTCTGGAGATGAATCCGAGATGTGGCCTTATTAAGGGGCCTTGTTCTTAATATTGTCATTGATATCCTGGAGATGAGTTCCATTTGCGATATTTTATGCACACTCGGAGTGAGATCATTATCTTCAATCATAAATTGTTCTGCTTTCAGTTGGATAGGAACACCCAAACTAGTATCGAGCTTAACACATAGTAGGAATATCTATTGTCGGCATCGCTTGTTGTTATGATATCAGGCAGAGCAGTTATTGAAGTGAATTTTATGTATGAGCATTGACAGGCTATGAGGAGATGATACGGGGCCATTTTTGGAAATGGCTATATCACTTGAAACCTTCGGTTCAGAGATTCATTGGAGGATTGGTGTGATTATGAGCGATTGTCGTATGTGTGCTCATTGGTGTGGGTATACTATTGTCTGGATTGCTTATGTAGATAACTTATAAACAATTTTTGCAACCCTTTGAATTTCCTATACATTGGTGTTTATGTTCTATTTTGGCATAGCCTGCCTTGTGAGTTAAAGGACTGCAATATATATTATTTTATGTGCAAGTGGTTAATGTCCGAAATTATCCTAGGTCACAACCTTGAGACTTCTGGAATGAGGATTTTATGAAGTCTATCCCCGATCTTTGAGCATCCTGAGCGATGGAGTGGTGTATGTTGTATCTTTACATGTTGGCATCTTTGATATCTGATTTTTGAAGACAACAGTGAAGAACAAATCTGGGCGTATTTGGAGATTTGAATCTTTAAGTGCAAAGATCAGGAAATAACAATTAGTGGATTGTGAGGAAGATTAATCAATAAAGAGAAGGATGATGAGAGATCGAATTCAAGGGAGGTAGAGCTTGATGCATCCTATGAGGAAGTCACACAGGTTGAAGAATGAAGACATGGCTTGTTGCCATGGGACTGAGTTGGTGGCACATAATCGGAGACATCTCTTGAAGAGGAAGAACCTATTCAGATTGTCATTGTGATTAGTTTCTTCGAAGAGGGGGAATTAAAATTCAGAGGGAGTCTGACAAACCAACAAATGCAACCTTGGACAAAGAGGTCAGGAGGTTGATGCAAGTACTTGGAGCTTCAGAGGGAGTCACATTTGTTGGATGTTGTGGTTGTATTATTGATATGTGGTTGTCATTGATGTCAACACTATTAGCATTGGTGATTTTGAAGGTTGTATATGTCAAGGAGATTGAGAAAATTGTAATAAATATATTGTAGGCAACTAGTGAAGTTGAGAAGGTTAGAGTGATGGAAATTTTTGTACGTTGATGATCAGAAGGTACACATTAAAGGGTTTGTTAATGAGCTTATCTAGCCTTTTTTTCAAAAAAATTAGTGGTACACACCAAGAATTGAGGAAGTTATGAAGTTTTGTGTTTCTACAACTATATAGTTATTGTAGCAGGTGTTTTTGGAAGAAGCGGATGAAATTCTGGCAATATCAGTTGTTGTGCATGTTCCTATGACATTTATGGATGATTCTAGATCGTTCTCTATCCTTGTCGCACGTCTGCATTGTTTGGTGTGATCGTGATCAAATATTTTTCCGATGTGCACTTGAGTTTTCATCTTCTTGGCCGACATGATGGTGGTAGTGTGTTGTGAATCCATAAGGATTAATCTTTTATTGTTTTGTGTGTTCGAAGGTGTTGATTTGGGTCCTCACTATGTTGTGATCGACTTGTGCTGGTGTGTATTAAGATTTATTTATGTACTAATGTTGATAGTTGCAATTTATTCTTTATTCTTGGCTGACAAAGTTGTTGATGTAAATCCATGTAGCAGATATATAAGAGCATCTTTTTTCCTCATTTTAATTTATGCTTGGTGTATGTATGCAAAGTACATGTGTGAGTAAAGATCAAATCATTCAAGTGCAGAGCAGAGTGTGAAAGAGATTGAGCAGAGTGTGGAAGAGTTTGAGCAGAGTGTGTAGATGTTTTCATGTGCCTAACCAAAACTATCATTAGGCTTTTCTAGAAGCTAATTTCTCAGTTCAACCTCATCAGATGGACTTAATTTGATTATTTTATGTAAGGCAGTGAGCCTTCCTCTAAGCAGTGAGCTCTAGGCAATGTGCCTGAATGCAAGTGAATTCCCTATTTATTCTTTTATTATACTTCTAACAGGGTATAATCTTGTGGACTAACATCCACCGTGGTTTTTCCCCTAACAGAGTTTCCCCTAAATGTGTTGTTAATGATTTCATTGTTATTCATCATATCTATGATTAAAGGTTAAAAGTTTGAATAAGTCTTAATTCTATGACAATTGATTCACCCCCCTTCTCAGTTGTCTATTCTTGTTTTGCCAACAACATCATCATGAAGATCTATTGTAGTGCATATTTCTTTGTGACAAATAAGTATGAGGTGAAAGCCCTTGTAGTGTATATTTCTCTGTGACAAAGAAGTATGAGGTGAAAGCCCTTGTAGTGTATATTTCTCTATGATAGAGAAGTATGAGGTGAAATCCCTTGTAGTGTATATTTCTCTTTGACAGAGAAGTATGAGGTGAAAGCCCTTGTAGTGTATATTTCTTTGAGATAGAGAAGTATGAGGTGAAAGCCCTTGTAGTGTATATTTCCCTGAGACGAAGAAATATGAGGTGTGAGCCCTTGTTCATATTTGAGACTGAGATGAGATGTAATGCCCCATCACATAACCCTAACGGATGTTGCAATTCACCACTTAAGCATATAATTTTATTTTTATTAAAGTGTAATTAACATACATGTTCACCTACAATTGACAACAACCTCTAAGGCTACACAACCGAGATTACTTAAACCCACACATACATCAATATACATCCATAGCATTTAATGACAATAAGAGATGAGTACTTAAACAAAATAAAGATACCACATAACATAAAGAGATAAATAACCAAACTCAATATTCCTTAATTTAATCAAAAGGTTACATCACTCATTCCCAAAATGAGGCAATAATACATATGTGTTACAATATATAGAAGTCCACTTCGAATACAAATGAGGGGTAAAAGAACAAGACTCAAGATGAAAAAAATACAATGCTTAAATTAAGAACAGGAATCACGAGCTCGCCAACTGGATACCTCGCCACCAAGTACTGAAGATCAAAGGGGGACCCAACAGTGTATGGTGCATGTTCCACCCAACCAAGTGGTACCCAAAGGCCCACCCCCCATGCTAGGAGATAGTAACAACATAACATGGACAATCTCTACAACCTCTAACCATAGACTGACTCATATTGGCACATACTGACACAACTAAGCAAATAAACCAAACAAGTACAACTCTCACATCACTGAAATTAGTCACATTGCTTCCAGACATAAAATAGATCAAGTATGTTAAGAAAACCATACACATAAAACCAAATACCAATGGTTGTCCTAGACAGAGTGTCATCGCACAACTCGTCATGAATTACCCACTGCGGATCTTCATAGGCCCCGGTAATCCTGGAGACCTCAACCGACCCCCGACCCTCATACTTACTAATGCGGGATCAAGTACCTCTCAAAAAGACAAGGTAGTTGACCTTTACCATTCCAGGCCCTTCCCACTCACCCCAAGCCTAAAAAAGCACTCGAGACTATGAGTGAGGCTAAAACTTATATTTTTAGTGTGAAGTACTACCTAAACTTCTAAGTGCATTATTTTAATTATCACTTGATTAATCTACCTCTGAAGGTTACCTAATCTTACCTCTTACGGGCTCTGGCCCTTAACGGAAACCACTCTTCTATTTGACAACACAAATACATACTAATCACTAAGGGAATCCCAAGTCTAAACAAATTGGATAAAACAACCACTCCAACTCTAGGAGGCAACATAAAATGAAACTCACTCCAAACAATTGGAGGCAACAAAACACATAATCCATTCCTTCCAAAGGAGGCACAAATCATCCCCGTTCATGGAAATCGGGTAAATCATTGACAAGGCACCATACACTACTCAAGGGAAATACAACTGGTTGACATCACATTACGACAACCCCCATCCTCTAGGATCCTCTAGAAGACTTGTGAATTAAAGACACATTTTAATCCCATTTCCCCAAACAAGAACACGGAGGAAAAATTCACTGAAGACAATTGAAATAAATTACTTTTGGATATTCTAAATCCATTTCCTTACATAAAGATTTCACAGCAAAAATGACAATTTCCCTAACAAAATAATTGAATAAAACAATTAAAATTGCCTCTTCAGTAAAATCAAATTTTCAAATTACTTTTAAAAGCAACATAATTCCTTCTTCAAATTAATCCTTCCAATTTCCAACTAAACATAACACATAATCTCTTTTGAAATAAAACTATTTAAAATATAAAAATATACATTTAATATATATACATAAGATATATACATAATTATATAATAATATATAATTATATATATATACTTATAATATATATTCATTAAATATATATATATATATAACTTCTATTTTAAAAATATCACATATAATATATATATATATATATATACAAACATTATATATACATATATATATACACAATGCATATATATATATATATATATTTCATATTACAAATAAAACCTTAAAACTAAATTGAACTCCATTAAAAAAAAAACCATATTACAATGGGAGGGGCGTTGTGTATTACACATCCGACCCCTTCTCAACACCCTTTGGGCGCGGCTGTATGGAGAGAGGGGATGCGTAGGGGGGTTGCAGAGGCCCTTCCTTTAGAGTCGTTCCCTCATGGGGGCGACGGTGGAGGCAACGCCTCCCATGCCTCCCCCAAACCATTGCATAGAACCCTATAACAATAAAATCCGGCAATTTTTTTTATAATTAAATTTTCAAAAATTTCATACCCTTTACAATGGACGTCGTATGGATGACGATTCTCACATTTTATTCAGTATTAAATATTTCCCAAATAATTTAAATATATATATTTTATATATATAAGCAATCAAATATATATAAATAAAGATTTAAACATAATAGACAAATTGGAGAAGTTTTTTCAAAATATTCACCTACAGGTGAAATTATAAAAATTTCCAAAGAACACCCAAATTCACAGAGGATTTTAAAATAAACTTTCTGATTAGCTTACTCAAATTTAAACACCGGTAAGGAAACTACTAATTTCTTATAGAGGTTTCCAAGCAACTCCTAATATCTTTTGGGTTTCTCCACCACAAAATACACAGAGGTTTCACAATTTCCTTTTTACTACACAGGTTTAATTTTCTAACAATCTAAATTTGTTTTCCTCTAGATTTATTTCATAGTTTGGATCTAATAAATTTCACAAATATCACAATTCATAATATCTAGTTTTTACTGTAACTAATATTTTCTAAATTTCTTCACGACAGTCACTGAAGCTTTGAATTTCCTCTTTTCTAAAACAAAATAAACTTTCCTTTATAGATCTAGCACAACAATTTTCTACAGCTATACAATTCCAAAACAAATTTTAAACAAAACCAAATACACAAGAAAGGAACCTGTATCAAGAAGCTTCTGAAGAATTGAAGTTTTGATGTCGAGCCTCTTCCAAAGCTTTCACAACTTCCTCCCAGCAACACAATATTTCCAGAACCAAAATCGTATCCAAATCCACAACAAATATAATAAAAATAATTCTTCTAAATTTCCTTCAGCCAAGAAATCTCTACAATCCTCTGTGTTTTTTTTTTTAATTTCCCATTCTTCTCCAAAAATATCCCCTTGAAACATATCCTCACACTCCCGTGAAGAAGCTTTCCTCTCCTTTCAAAATCCCAAATTTTCTCCCGTGAATAAATTTCCAACAAACTCTTAATTAATTCATCTCACACATCTGGCAATTAACAAATATCTTTTAACAACCAAATTTAATTTCACAAAATATAATTTAATAATTTCTAATTTAAATTCATTCCAAATTGAATTTAATTACTTATAATTCAAATTTAAACTCCAAAATGAATTAAATTTCCTTTTACAACTTTCTAAATAAACATATTTAATTAATCAAATTTAATTACTTAATAAATAAATTTAACCCAATGGATTAAATTTAGTTTACTAAATAAATTAAATTAAATTAATTAATTTAAATAAATAGCTTCTATCACAATGTCTAATTTTAATCAAATAAAAATCAACATCATTTAAAAGAATAATTTTAAACATTTATTTCCATAATCAAGAACCCTTCGGAATTAAATAATATTAAAACAAAATAAATGATGACACAAGAAATATGACTGACGACACACTATGGCTAGGGTGTAGACCTGCAAACCTATAAATGAAATAACAAGGATCATATATATATAAGCAACATAAAATTCACACCGTGAAGAGGAAATCACGGAATCGTAGGGCACTCACAAGCAAGTGATGCGATCGCGTCCCCTTCACCAATACACTCATCATAAACTGACAATTCCTTATTACTCAAATATTTCATGTACAATAAACATGTTAAAGCAACAAGTATTTTACACCAATTAAAGCATGTCAAATAAAGCATCACACAAATAGTTTGTCGCTCAATAAATAGCGATCAAATAACACACATGATAAAGTATGCAAAGTATCATAGTAATAGAAACTAAAACAAAGCAAGGTATGTTGTTTGAACACGAAGCTAAAACAGAGGGGTATTACATGAGACGTCATGTTGAGAGACTTTGTGATGAACTCTTTGTACTTGTGTTTTTCCACACATGGGAGTAGCCATGGTGGATGTCATGTTGAGAGACTCCATGATGACATCACGTTGAGAGACTTCGTGATGGGCACTTGTATGTGTGTCTCTTTCCACACATGGGAGTAGCCATGGTGGACGTCATATTGAGAGACTCTATGACGACATCATGTTGAGGGACTCCATGATGAACCTTTGAGCTTTCCACAAATGGGTGTAGCCATTGTGGGCATCATGTTGAGAGACTCCATGACGTGGATATTTGGAAAGATACCTCCCTAGTTAAGAGGGAGTGTTGATGTTATAGCAGTGGGAGATATCTTTCTCTCAAAATTTAAATAATTAATAATTAATAAGGCAAGTCGGCCTTAATCACAAATTATATTATTTATTAAAAGGAGGCCGATCTAAGTGAAGAGTTGCCATGTTTTTATATATACAAGGTGGAGTCCATTCATTCAAATGATCAAGTCATTCTCATATTCAATTGGAATTCTTTCAAGAAGGAGTTCACACTTAGCAACAAATCAGTTTCACTTGTATCTTTGCATCAAGGAGTGATGCTATTATTCATTGTATTTATTCAGCCTTGTGTAAGGCTAGACTCTGTATGCAACATTCTGCACTTCTATCTGATATATATATGAGATATATTTTTTGCTGGGTTTTTCTCCCTCGAGTAGGAGAGTTTTCCTAGGGTAAACTACTGTGTTAATTATCTATTGTGTTGTGTATTTCTGATTATGTCATTTCTGATCTTCACACTAACACATTTCACTAGTGATTGTTCTTCTAGGGGTTTTGTTGTGGATCTTAAAGTGCCTACACCCATCAATCATAAATGAAGGAAGAATTTGTGCAGGAATTATTTAATGATCTATGTGTTGCCTAATGACAATCCTTCCTATAAAACACAATTGTTTATGGAGGCCTCATACTAATTTAAGGAATATAAGATATCATTGTAGGTTTTCAGCAAGCTTGTTTGCAAAGATGCATCATGAGATCTTTGTGTAATCAAGCACTAGGTTGTGGCTTCTTTCTTTGATATTCTCCAATCATTCCAAGTTCACTACTTTGTGAGCCTAGAAGAACTTGCTCTTCTTAGAGATTGATGAAGTGATTAAAGTGCTTTAGGTTACACTTTCCTTATTGCAAGAAAGCACCAGTTTGTTCTTGTTCCTTGTAAATTTGGCTATAGTGGTACCTTGTTGTCTATTGACAATTATAGATCCATCAGGAAATTCTAGTCATTTATATATATTTTTTCCATGCAAGTCAAGTGTACTTTTTATAGATATTTGTCTATCCCACACATGAAGGACAAGAGGGTATGGTAAGACATAACTTGTAAACAAGTGCTTAGTTGTTAAGAAATTAAGAGTACTGGATGTTATTTTCTTGGAATTAGCTATGTTGCACAAGTATATGAAGATATGAAATGTCCCCATCTTAGTCATATGCTCTTCTATGATTGATAGCCTATTTTCAGAAGCATGTAGGCTCGTCAAAGGTAAAATTAGGGTTTCCTATTTTATAGGGGTTCTGAAGCATTTTTGAAGGTTTGCTTGTAAGAGTTTCTGATGCATGTCTAGTGGAGTTTTTTGGGTTTTTGGAGAGCTTGGGAATGGTGTAACATGCATCTCCATCTGACAACCTTTCTCGAAACTTGCTATTTTTAGCTAGTACATTAGAGTTTCGAGATTTGGATTGTGGATTCTTTCTGGGTTTTCAGAGAACTTCACAATGATATAACATGCAAAGTGAATTGAGCAAATTTTCAGAGTTTACTATTTTTAGTAAGCTCTATTTCTGGCAGTGCCCTCTTGGGCAGTAGCATCAATAGTCAGCTCAGTTTCCATTTCGGTCAGCACAGCTTGGAGCATTTTTGGCTTTCAACATTTTGAGGCTCATTTTGGTAAAATGATTTATTTAAATCATTTAATTATTATAATGTGTTTTTAACCCCTTGGCTTAGCACAATAACTTCATGTTATTTTTAAAAGGGTACCTTGAGGGTGGACGCCCTCATGTAGGAATTAAACATTTAAATGTTTTAATATGTGCCAAGGTGGTGTTGGACGCCTACGAAAATGGAGAATTAAGTCCATTTTAAAATTAAATTATTACAAAAGGAGTTGGGTGTCCCTTTTGGAGGGAAATGATGGAAGTTGAAGAGTTACCTCAAACTCTATTTAAGAAGGCCATTGCTCATTTATTGGGTATCTATTGTTATCTTATCGAAATGTTGTTGGATTGATTTCAGAACCCAGCTAAGTAGGAGCTTAGCTATTTTACACCATTCTTCAGGCTTGAAACTATGGTT
>CM021109.1:118028978-118077900 GCA_007115665.2 Sequoiadendron giganteum
CATAGGTTTTGATTAGAAATCATTAACACTTGTAATTTGTAGATATTTTGCATTGTAAGACTGTAAAGAGTAGTATTGTTCCATTCCTTTATATTTTTGCATTTACTTTGTGTTTATATTCAAACATTGTAACCCCTGGATGGTTTACCGCTAGTGTGGAGGAATAAACATTGTATCTCTCATTTCTCACCCACTGTTTAAGTGGAGAATCCCCATTGCTATGTGGATGCTTGTTGGAAAGCGGATAAATTATTTTCATTGTAATATCTTTCTCCCCACTGAACAAGTGGTAGCGTGGAATCTTCATGGTCGGATTCTCCGCTTGCTTCATTTCCAGCTTGTAACTCAATTCAGTTGTTGCTAACGATCCCTTCCCATATGCTATCACCTCACCTTTCAAAGGATCTTGTTGAACATTCTTGGCGAAGGTTACTTTTAGTTGATTTATATTTTGGGATAATCCTTAATGGGTGCTTGTTATTGGTGAAATTTCAAAGAAAAAATTAAGGGGCACATTTCAGCTAAGGCCAAACCAGTGCACCAAAAGACTGTCCTAGTAGTGAGGGTGGCTACCCAGGGTGTTAAGGGTGATGAATAGGGAGGAATCTTCCACCAACAAATCCACCACCGAAGAATATGGGGTCTTACACAATCCCGTTGGACATGTGGCCATCGGGATGAACCCAACCACGCACAGGGACATTACAGCCCACCATGCTCCGCGGGTCTCAACCTCAAGACCTTGGCTCTGATACCACTAAATCCCAACCACTGCACCAAAATATCGGCTTAGTAGTGAGGGCGGCTACCCAAGGTGTTAAGGATGACAACTAGGGAGGAATCTTCCACCACCGGAGAATTTGGGGTCTTATGCAAGCCTGTCGGACACGTGGTCATCGAGACGTACCCAACCATGCACAGGGAAATTACAAGATATCATCTTGGTTAAGTGAGTTGACCATATTGTGCTTGGACTTTCTTGGCTCAAGTTTGTTTCCATAGCTCTTTTGGAACGTTGAATTTTTCATGTATTGCCTGGAAAATCATTTCGTGCATTCTAGTTTGAGGTTTCAAAGGGATGGAAGTTGCCACAGGATTCCATATTTCTTCCTTCAAGATAGTTTGAGTGTTGACAAGTTGATTTTTATCTAGAAGATTACTAAGAAATGTTTACAATTCAATTACATATATGGATTCCAACATTTTATGTAGCATTTAAACATATTGCAAGCATATACTGACTTGCCTGATTTTCCATGGCAACATCTGAGTGTAGCAAACTTCAAGCTCAACTATTGTGGCTGAAATGACAATCTAGGTCAACTATACTAGATCATTTGATAAATTTCATCTACAGAGTGCCCCCTAATTGTCTGGTCAGGCTCAAATTGGATTGCAAAATAGATGGAGCTTCCAAAAGTTTCTTTTCTTGCTGCCTCAAAATACTGAAGTAGGCAAAATATTCCACTACCATATGTTCCTTAATTTAGTAATTGTTTAGGTAATTCCTTGTAAATTTTAACCTGCTCATAGTTCTCTCATGCACTTGACTTCCACATCCTCATTGATAACCTCTACGTCTGCTTCTTTAATATATAGTGAGATAAAACCTTCCTCTTTTGTGGTTGCATTTTTCTTGATAGTAGAATATGCATCTTATTTTTCAATATCTTGTGTAGGGATTTGTTCTCAACTAGTTGTTCAAGATCCAGGTCAGTCTTACATAGATGGTCATACAAATGACACTCACAAAATTTGAAGGGGATGGCTTCATAATCTAGAGCTTGCTTCCAAATGAAGTCTTTAGTTGGATTTCCATTTATTCAGAAAGTGTTTGACTGAGATCCATAATAATTGAGGTCCACAAAGGTCACTGATGTTCTATCTTTGTGGTGATTCTCAAGGTGCCCAGATAACTTCCTAGCATCTCACTGATTGATTGGATAGATTTTAAATCCAAAACTCAAGGAAAAGTGTGAAAAGTCTTATCCACATCATTATGTCAAACTTTGATGCTCGACTTTGACAAAGAACCCTACATGATTATAGAAATAAGGCGCGCCTTCACATCTTATCAACCATTTGGAAAAAAACAACAATAAAATAACCACTGGTGCATAAGATAAGTTCCAATTTCCCTTCAGGTTGCCATATCCATGTGGACCAATCCTAAATGAATCTTGAGGTGGGTCTTAAACCTATGAGCTTACAAATAAAGACATTATTACAGAGTTGAAAAATGTCATCTGCAATAGACTTCAGATTAATATAATGTGAGGTTTTATTACAATATTATGCATGCAGTGGCTTATTTTCTTGATGTTGTGACAATTTCTAGAAGTTCATTGTACTTCAGAGGCTTGTTTGAGCATCTTGGTAACCTACATAAGGGGGTCCTTTTGTAACATTTCCAAATTTTGTACTGTTGGCTTGCCTCAAAATATCTACCATGGTAGAGAAGATAGGGCTTATGAGCAAAAAAATAATCATAAACCCTAGAAGACTGCCCTATTCCCTTATTGAAAACTATAATTTGCTTAGATCTATAAAAAATTAGAGTTTATCGACATTCAATTTTCCCAAATCTTCTAAGTTCTACCACAATGAATATTTTAAGATAGGATGAACAAATAGGAACACAATTTCAAAATGTTAGTGCTATATTGTATGGTTCTTTAGAAATTTTGTTAGTCTTTAATATTTTTTACCAGTTAACAAATTTTTTTGTTTATGTCATTCAGTTGTGCTCTTGATTTTTATAATGGAGTGGGCCTTGTGTTTTGGGTGGAAGTGATTATGCATGCATGCCTACAAAGATGATGTCTTGGAAAGTGAAACATACATACTTCACTTGGAGAGATTTCAGCTTGAGTTAATACCAATGCCTCACAAAATAATTTTATCCTCTACATACTTCCTAAACTGATAATAATAACACGATTTTTTTTCTTTCCATTTTCAGGCAATTGGGTTTTCTTATAGGAAAATTTGGTTTTCTAGTTTGTAGAGCATGCATGACTGGAAATAAAGCCTACAAATGATCTAATAGAAATAGTTTAATAAATAATCTACAAGCCATCTATCAGTAGGGAAAGACTATGCTTAGGTCAAATGCTTCAATTTTCAAAGTTTGTAATGGTTGCGTGAAAAGATAAAAAAAACTAACTAAGAGCAACCTCACATTTGATAAAGGAAATACAATGCATATAACTAACCAATCTAGTCTAAGAATGCAACATATATATGGTGCTTCCTAATTATGATGCAAAGAAAAATTAATCCTGGAAACAAGAGAATGGACTAGGTAGCACATTGTTTTGATTGGTCTTCCACCTTGGAGGTGCCTTGTTGTAATCATGTAACCTTTGAACTTGAAGATGTTGGCACAACATAAGATGTCACTATGTAGAGTAACAAAGATCAAATTTGCAAATGAGTCCATGCAAACATGACCATTGACTTCCTTGACAGTGTAGGTAGAAATCCTAGGTAGAACAACATGCCAAAATCTTTACATGTTTTCTCTTGTCCCAAAAGAGAAAAGGAGAGAGAAGGCTAGAATCTACTTGTATATGAATTGATTATGGAATTGAATGAGTCAGACCTCTATACATACATGGAACTGCCACTAAAGTTTAACAGGAAGATTTGTATGGCTGACAATTCCACTCTACTAGACTAGTGAAAACATCCAAGGTGACTATGGAAGAAAGGTGAAAAGAACAAATAGGAGGGGGATGATAGGCAATAGTGATTGGAAGAAATTATGGAATGACATAAGGCTGGGTTGGTTCTTCCATGCATACTAGATGAAGCACATAGGCAATGGAAACACACAAGGTAGGCTACCAAAGTGCTCAAAAAGGGGGAGGAGGGGGGATTATGAGGCATGGATAGATGTAGATGGAGAGAGGAAAATAGATGAAGAACTATAAGGATTGGGACCACTAAGGAAAGCACCAAGTTTTCCAAATTCTCTCCATCTCTGGTTTATTATTGATCAAACATGTGAAATTGTTGCCACCAAAAAAACCTTGTTTACCCCTATCAATAGTACTGTTTAAACCCATTTTAGCTATTTAGGATGTTGTTTGTGTTGTTTTTGAGACTTGGATGTGTTTAAAGACAATTAAATGTCTTGAAATTTCTTCATTATCATTAACAATGTAGGAACCACTAAAAAACAAAGGAAAACAGAGGTTATTTGGATTCTAAAAATGGAAGTTTACAAGCAAAAGTGCCAAAATCTTCTTTAGGGGTGCAAAAAAGCCAAAAAATTAACTATCTTGGATTTTTATGGAAATTTGCAGCTGAAATGGGATTTTTGATTTGAGTCCACCAGTGAAAATTTATTTTAGAAGAATTTTCCTTGGTCAAGTGAAAAATCAAAGTGAAGTTAAAACAAAAAAGAGGAGAAAGTTCGTTTTGGTGGAAAATGTGCTGGAAGTGGCATTTTTTGGGAAAAGCGCAAAATTGCAAGTGGCATAAGTGAAGTAAAGACTAAAAGCAAAAGAAAACAAATTTAATGATTAAATTTAAAAAACACCTATGGCATGCATAGTTCGTCATGATGGCTCTTTGGCACAAAGTGCCAAATGTGTTAAGAGGCGCACTAGCACATTGGCCTTAAAATAGTAAAAAGGAAAATAACATATTCATTTTCAAACATTCCACAAGTGCCTCACCAAAGGGGAAGAATATGGTCTTCAAAGAGCTATTTTTAAACCATTTTTTTGCATTTGGAGCTTGAAATCTATAACAAATTTCCACAAGTTCATTTCCAATCATCTAGAAAATAAATAATTCCATTTGAAGGTGATTAGAGGGAGATTTATTTTTGTTTCTAAACTTGGTACACGAATATAGGTGCATATCAAGGCATTTCAGCAAGAATATTTTGGGTTGGTTTTTCTTTCCTCTTAGTGCATTTATTATCAGAATTGATCATCTTGGTCCTTCATAATACTAAGTTATTTTTACTTGAATTCCATTTGTATTTTTGCACTTTTGAATCTTAAAATCCTAGTTTGCAAATGGGAAGGGGTTTTACTTCTTATTTTTTTTTATCAAAATTCCTAGTTGTGTTGACTATAATAAATGAATGACATGAGATACCAATACTATGTTGTCTCTCTCCCTATTTTCCATTAAAGTGATTTGGCCAACATCTAGGATATCGAAATTGGGCACGTAGATTGGCAAAAGAAGGATTTAACAATGAAAGCCCAAGATCTTGATATATTGGCTAAGAATTTTTGTTCCTTTCGTATTTTTAATGCCACAACATTCCTTGACTTCCTTTAGTTTTCTTAGCTAGCTCATGACTAAAATTTTATAAGTATGATACAAGGGAGATCACAAGTTATTGGCTAGAATCACTTCAAAAGCCTTTGATGATTTATTGGGTGTTCTCCTCTTGGATTCTATTGTTACTATGGGTGAATGTTAATCACAATGGGGTTCAAACAAAGAGGCATTATTTAAAGAAATTTTCTCATCATTGGTTGGCCAACAAAAAAAAGGTTTCAAGGTTGTTGCATAAAGAGATGAGTTTCATGATGTCTTTAGTCACATAATCACATGATTAAACGTGATAATTGGAAACCTGAAGGCAAGAACATTCAATCCATGGATGTTATATACAATGTACAGGGTTAGTATCACAACTTGAAAGATTGGCAGGGTCTTCCTCATCAATGAAAGCATTCAACAATAGTTGTGGATCATTGCTCATATTTGGGGGTTGTATGTGATGTCATATAGGGAGTACAACTTGGCATGTGTGAGGGTATTTGTAGGCTTGAAAAAAGTGGGTGAATATATTCCCAGTAACATTATCTATAATCAACTTACCCAACTATAGTATGACAAATCTCTTACTCACTATAGGAGAGTAAATGAAATATTCATTGAAAATTTGATTATGGACATGGACAAGCCATACAAAGAGTGGAGTTCACAAGAAACCAAGACAGTAATTCAATAATAAGCCATACAAAGAGTATTAAGGTCGGCCATGACTATGACCCACGTAGATTATATCAATAAAAACTGGTTGCAATGCCCTTAAAATTATTTATTTCTCTACCTTCTATTAGGCATACAAAGAGTATTGAGGCCGATCATGACTATGACCCACATAGATTATATCAATAAAAACTGGTTGCAATGCCCCTAAAATCTATTTATTTATCTCTACCTTCTATTAGCCAACACCGTTGAATAAAAGAGAAGTTAAAAATAGGTGCCACCCATTGTAATGCTCATTTGACATCTCCACAAGCTGCCAATCCTAAAATAGAACCCATTATCTCTTGCTAAATGCTCTTGCATCAGCAAATCAAGTGGAAAGTGTTTAAAGGTTATTGTGAATAGAAGTCCAAATAATTTATCCTATCAAGAAATGTTGGAGAAACTCAACTTGAAAAAGATTAAGCACCCTAGCCCACACAAAGTCTCCTTGATATAGAAAGGACAATAATTAGTGGTAAGTGAGCAATATTTAGTTAATCTTCAAATTGGTAACTATAAAGATGAAATTATGTGATGTAATGCCCATGGATGCTTGCCACATTGTATCGGGTAGACCCTAGCAGTCTGACAAAGAGGCTATGTATGATATAAGAAAAAATATGTACAATATTGTGAAGGATAGAAATAAATTCTTTAAGTCCATTGAAAGAAAAAGTCGAAATAGATAACAACCCTATAGTATGTTTGAGCATCAGGAAACAACTATTGAAGGCAACAAAATAAGATGAGATTGATCCACATGAAGCAAGTAAATAGAAAATTCAAAATGGTGAGAAAATAGGTGGTACTAAACATAAGCAAAAAAAATCCAAGGATGTGAAATAATGCAAGAGAGAGGACACTAGATATGTTGATTTCAAAAGTAAAACACAAAAATGTCAAGTTGGGGATTTGGTGTTTTCTCATGTACGTAAAGAGAGATTTATAGAAGGGATTAATGATGAATTTAGATGGAAGGTACTAGATGGAAAAAATAGGACAAAAAAAGGCAATAATAAAACAAAATAGCAACAACAAGGGAAATATAAGGAAAACAAAGTTCAAATAGCAAGAAATTATATTTATCTAGCTTGCATTACATTCTTTCCAAAATGTTGTTTGTAGCAGCTCTCTACAATCACATATATATAGCCTCAAGACCTTTACAATCTGGAAGAATTTAGTATTCTAAAGAACTTTAAAACTAGAATGTTCTTTTCTTGGACAACTTCTAGCTTATGGATGATTCTAGATTTCTGCAAAATCTTGTCAATTTCTAGACAATCTTATTTCCTTAACATCCCCAAGATTGGATAGAACATTACAAAGAAGATACAAAAGAGAGGAGAACATTATACCACTATCCCAACTTAATGTTCACTTCCAACATACCAAAAATTTCTCACAATTTAAAAAATTTGACTTATGTAATACTCTTAGTAAGTACATCAACTCTTTGTTCTTCACTTGGACAAAATTGTAAATTGACAATAGTTGCTTGAACAAGATCTCGTATATAGTGAAAATCAAGCTCAATATGTTTTGTTTTAGCATGGAAAACTAGATTGTTTGCAACTTGAATAGCATTTTGATTGTTCCTTGCCACACCCCTACTGACAACACAAGGATCTAATCCATCATCCAAGGGTAAATACAGTGCATAAACGGATATCAAATTCCCAGCCAAAATAAAAGAGGCAACACATCTTGTTCGTAGTAACCGGGTGTTTAAATTAAATAACAACCAAGTGCACTACCCAAGGGAAATATAGGGTTGAACCAAAACTCACAACAACCCCCAACAAAATAACATCATCTGGAAGACTTACATATCCAACTAACAGATTTCCCCAACAATGTGAACAAAAGAAACCATCATTCAATAAGCAATTCAGGTAGGAAATAAAACTACCATTAGGATTTCCTAAATCCAATTTCCATGCAAGAAGTTCAATAATACATTATTCCAAATAACCTAGCTTAATTTAATTTTCATTTACAAACAATAAAGAAATTAAATACAATTGTTTAATTCAATTTCCCAATTTCAACTATTTAAAAATCAATTCCCTCTTTCTAAATCTTTTCATTTTAAATCATCTAAATCGTGCATTTGCATGCACTTAATATAATTTTCAATTTAAATACATATATATACATAAACATATATATACAAATATATATAAATATATATTTGTGTATATATATAGATATATATTTGTGTATATATATAGATATATATTTGTGTATATATATTTATATATTATATTTTATATTCATAAAAATCAAATTTAAATAAAAACAACCAAATTCAAATTATCAAAGGGGCAGACGAATTTCATACGGCTCCATTGTTTGGTGGCCGTGCCAGGTTCTAAACCCAGTCGGATCCCCTTCATGGGGGTCGTGGCTATGGGAGGTAGCATTGGATGCCTCCACACCCACCTCCTCGATGGGGGTGGTGACTATGGGGGCTGCCAAGTGCTCCCCCATAAACTTTATATAAACTTATAAATTTTCAAAACAAACCTGTGATTCATTTACAATTCACGTACGAAAAATACCTACGATATATTAAATATCGACGTACGGTCATTTACTCAGGGTTTTCAGAATATAAAATTACAAGGAGCTTCACAAATAAAATATGCATATATACTTATATATATGTATATGTATATATATTACAATATATATATATACAAATTTATCAAAAAGATTGCTCGAGTTGAGAAAATTATTTTCACAAAATTTTCCAAAAAAGAAAATTGTACAAAAAAATTCTACAGAAGAATGTTTTCAAATTTTTACCAGAGGTTTTCAATTTCCCCAAGATAAAAAAATTTAATAGGAAGAAGAGCAATACTCTTCTACAGGAAATATTTACAAAATCTTCTAGAGGTTTTCTACAAATTTCATAGGAAGATTTTAATCCATTCCAACATAGATTTTTCCAAATTTCCTATTGTTTTCCCCCTAGGATTTCTTTTGTTTTAAGATAATTCCTATAGAGGTTTTAAACTTTTACAACAATTTTCCAATTCCAAACAAATCAAAGCTTACAACAATTTTCTACAGAAGCTCCAAGTTTTCACGACAATTTTGCAAACATGACAATCTTTCAAAATTTCAAAATATATTAAAGCTTCTAAGCAATTATTATATTCTGCTTGTACAAGCAATCTTTCCATTTTGCAAATAAATAAAAATAATTAAAGAACTTGTATCCGGATGTTTGAAGAAACGAAGATTGAAGTAGAGCTTTGCCTTCAGATTCCAATTTACCAAAGCTTCTTCCAAATTATCCACTTTCCAGAAAGATGAAAACAAAACCAAAGCCAAAATTTTCACGAGAATTTTTTTCCCCAATTTTTCAACAACCAATTTTCCACAACCTCCTTCAATTTTCAACAACCTCCCCCAAATATCTTTTCTCATTGACATGAACTAGCCTCTTTCCTCTTTTAGTTAATGCAATTAATCTCTTTGAGAATTAATTCCCGACAACAATGTTTAATTTTTCTAACACGTCACAAATAAAATATCTTTCCCAAACAAATCACAGATATTGCCTCTTGATATTTTCTAACACATTTGTGCATTTCATAATTCAAAATCACCTATTAATTTCTAATTAAATTTAATCTAATTAATTTAATCACTTTATAAAATAAATTTAATCTCAAAGATTAATTCACTTTACAAAGTAAATTAAATATAATTAATTAAATAAAAAATAAAGCTTCTAATACAATAATCAAGATTAATTAAATAATCACTTAAAAAGCATTATAAGAATTAAATTCCCATAGAACATACCTTGCAAAATAAATAAACAACAAGGTAAATGTGGACAACATAACAACAAAGCATACTAAAACAATGACTGATGACACATTGTGACTAGGGTTGTGGTTTGACAGGGAAACCCAGTTACTATCTCCCAATCAACTATACCGTTGGGCAATGGACATGCTCAAACCTGTGAATCCAGGTGGAGTGATGTCCTGTACTTGCAATTATGTCGTACATATATATAGATCATAAACAATCACACCATGAAGAGAGAATCACAGAATCGCAGGGTGCTCGCAAGCGAGTGATGTAATCTCGTTCCCTTCACCAATACAGTGTCACAACAACTAATGAAACTAAAACATCAATTAACTACAGATGAGCATATATCAATATAAACTCAAATAAACAACTATGCTAACTAGAAAGCATGTCATAAACAATAATCATCCATAAAGTGTACCATCACATCTAAATATAAAAACCATCATCACTTCAATGTCAACGATCAAATAACAACAACATAATATCAAAGTCTATCAAAGTAAAAGCACTGTCTAAAGACATAAGCAAATCAGAGTTCTACATAGTCTGAAAATATGAGCAAATCAGAAGGGTGCTATAGAATTTGAATGTTATAGTACATATTAGTAGAGATAGAGAGAAAATCTAGACAGAGACTGCAAAGAAGAATATTGTGCAAAAAACTAAGGCCATACTAATAGAATAAGGGCATTGGGCGTCCTAGTCTAGAAGCATAGATATTTAAGGTTTTACATCTCACATAAATATAACAATATCTACAAGTCTTTTTCTATGAAAACCCAAATCCAAAGTCTGGTAGAGCTCAAGAAATCAATATAACCTAATTTGTTGATAAGAAGCATATGAAAACATCAGTTAGGGATTTTAAGCATTCAAAAGAGCTGATAGGTCAAATCAATCTTCACACATGAATGCACCTAGGAGGAAAAATATGGGGCAATGGAAGAAATTTATGATAAGATAGATATGCTAAAGAAATTGTAGAAGATATTTTAAGTTAATGCTTTTGCAAAGAACAAAGTGTTTAAATGCTTTAATTTTTCAAAATACATATACAATGTTTGCAAATGAAAATAAAATAATCTAGATCTAATGCCCTAAACAAGGAAAATCATATTTGAAATTATGCAATTAAATCCAAAAAAATTGCAAGATATCTAAATTAGGTGAACTAACATGCTAAATGTGTGTCAAACAAAGAGGTGCAATGCAAATTTTCAAAATTTAAACATATGATGAATGCATATGAGCAACAAGATATTCAAATAACCTAATATTTAAATTCAATTTTTAAAACATATGTTGATAAAAAAAAAATTGCAAGTCTAAGAAGCGTCGGGTTCACCAGAATGTTGTGGCAAAGTGATCATAAATATAAATAGCAAATTAGCCTAGATTTACCTATCCCTTTGCCTTAACATTGGAACACAAACCAAATAGGGTTTGATGATTGGTTAAATACCTCAAAGGAGAGCCCACCTGTTAGGGTTTTGTTCCTTTGTTCTAAAGAGGGTAGATTTGATTAACCTAATTGATATAAATCCTAGATTTGAAAAATTTGAACGATTGCATAAATGAAAATGAAAATTGTAAAAATGGGTACAAATATAACATGTGCAGACAGAGGGCACCTATGGTTAAATAATGGGCCTAAAAGGCATAGACAAGAGTGTTGGGTGCCCTAGTTTGGGTGTTTTTGGATGTTCAGTAGCTAGACCCCTCAATCATAGTCTCCTCTCTACTCTTCTACAACTTGTTGTTGATGGAGGTTTTAGATCTAACCTTTACACATGCAAAGAAGGTAAATGTTGTGATGTATAGGAGTTTGTCTTATTCAAACCCCTATGTTGGTGTTCACTCCTCCACAACAACAATGATAATGGTGATATAAATCACATGCCCTTGGTAGGGAAAAGACAAAAGTAAATAATAATAACTGTAGTAAATGAATAACATAGGGTAAGTGCACCAATTTGTGACACAATTTAGGTGCCAAATTGAAAAAATGTTCAAAAAAAGTCTGAAATAGGCCATTTGGCGCACACCAAATGGGAAAGTAGACATAAAAGTAATAAATCGGGTTTCAAACCCTCATTTTGTCTTCAACCTGTGGCTTGAGAAAGATGATTTTAGGTTTGCAACTCGTGCTCGCCAAATCTTGTCCATTATTTGCGTCCTTAGCTTGTCATTTTCCATGAGGATGTGACCAACACGTCGGAGAGGTCGAAGATTGTGAAGAGGTATGTATTTTTATTCTATTTATTTCGAATTTGATTTAGAATGAAAATTTAAATAGGTTTTTATAATAAAACTTTGTTCTAATTCTCAGGGAATGAATCTCCACCTCGAAACATTGAGAATTCACAATCACCCCCTCACGAAGAGCCTCCTATACAAGAACAACTTGAAACCTCCTCAAGGAACACAAGAAAATATTCAAAATCAAATTGAAAACAATAAAAGAGACATTCAACAATTAATTGCAAGATTAACCGAGCATGCCAAAACCCACCCTTGTAGGAGAGGGATTGTTGAATCATTGAAGTCAGTTGTAACTCATGTAGGACAAATGAGCGAGAAAATGAATTTTTGGTCAAATAAGAGGCATGAGATGAGACAATTTTATGCTAGTGGTTTGTCATATGCAGATGTCAAAAAACTAAAAATTAGCAAAGTCAACTTGTGTGCCCTATTTATAGACCTGAAAACCAATGAACCTTTGTCTCATGCATGCAGGAGGTTCCCCATCCATTGGTGCCACCATGAGTTAATTAAAAACAAATTTTGGGAGCGGTGGTGGATGGTAGTTGACCAACCTCCATGCAATAACCATGAGGTTCTGCAATACTTTTTGAGGAAACTCTATTGCGAGTTTGTCCTCAATAAAATTCCAAACTATTTTGACATCTTAGACTTTCAGGGTAGAGGTGAGAGCTCCACACATGATAGACCTGTTGCATGATGTAATCCACAGTTGGCACTGAGAGCCTTGGCTAGACCCATGGTGGAGCATGTCGTTGTTCCTTCCATTGTTAAGGATAGGTTAGAGGTAGACACGTTGAAGTTGATTGACTCACTCACCCAAACCATTTTACAGTGTGTGAGTCCTCTAGTAGAGCCTGGTGTGGAGGAGACATGTAGGCCCCGAGCTCCACCCCACCATTGTGGCGCTTATGTTGTTGTTTCCACGTATAATTTTCAGAGTGCTCGTGATGCAGCTACACAGCCTACATCAGTTGCAGAGGTAATGGCTTTCACAAATGATATTTTGAATGGTACATTCAACATTGACACTCAGGTAAAATTTAGCAAGTTATTTTAATGTTGTTTATTAAATTATATTTTGAAATTTAAGAATAACTAAATTAGTAGAATTTTGATATTATGAAATTTCAAGGTCGCACTATTCATGAGGCATGCTCTATTCCTAAAAACCCTTATACATTCTCGATGATGAGTCCACATGTATGTAACTAGTATTAAATATATTATTATTAAATTTGAACAATTGAATGTTATATTTGAATATTTGTCTCATAACATGTTTTGGATTTCAAACAATTTACCGGTGCACCTTCTTCCTCCACACCTCACGATTCATATCCTCAAACAACGTACACTCAGGTAGCCTTTATTCATTAATGGTGTTGTAAATCTATGTTAGCTAGTTTTCATAATTTTGCATATATACAAATCTAAAAAATTGATGAGAAACACAAGCATTGCATTTGTATTCCTTGATTGTGTCACATTATGTTCTCCTAATTCACTTTTTGTTCATTTATTCCTTCCTAATCCGTTACCATTAACATTTAATAGTTCACACTATTTTCCATGATCCCCTCCTAGCCCATCCCACTAATATCTTCTAGTTCATGCCATGTGTCATTATGTCCTTCTACTCCCATCTTATTGTACCCATTATTATTTCACCCTAGATGTTCCATGATCCCCTATGTTCCACCCTATGTTCCTTTATATCATCCTATGTAATACCATATTTATCCACATTCCATCCTAGATAACTCTTCTCTATTATTGCAACACAAAGGTCAAGTTTGCACTTCGTGTACTATAGTTAAACCCTAGACATCTCCTAATTCACCTTATGTTGCATTATTCCCTAATAATCCCATCCCATTAACCTCTAATTTTCCACGCTATATTTTTTTATCCCATCCTAGCCCATCCCATCAATCTATACTAGTCCATCTTATGTTCCATTAATCCCTTTGGTGCGGGGGCACCACTCTTTTCTATGTTTCTTCATTAAGTGTTTGATAGGAAAGGTGTGTTACGATGTTTGATTTGATTCCTTGAGTCTTAATAAGGTCCAATGTGACCATTCTATTGTAATTGATCAACTTTGAGGGGCTTTTGTATTCATCTTGTAAGGTTTGCAAATCATGTGGAAGGAATTGTCAAAGTTGACAAGGGGTGTCAAGGTAGATAGGATGATGTTTTATTGAGTAATTAATAATTTTTTAGTTGGAAAAGGTCTCATTAGACTATTTTTAATAGTTTAGGTTTTTAAGAGGGTCTAGGAAACAATAAAGAGTCAAAACTTGAAAGTGCCAAATTTATGAGTTGCATAAATGCAAAAAAATTGTAATGCAACAGTCATCAGAGGTTTTAAAAGTAGTTGTAAGGTAGTTGGGCATTGGTTTGGTTAGGAGAATTCTTTAAAAAGGAATGACAACTCATTTTGCAACGTTGGCTTGAAGTTTGAAGCATTGGCAATAAGAATATCTCTGTTTTTCATTAAATTTCTGAGTTTTCTTGTCATTTGCAAGCCTTTACAAGCCCATAAAGATTGACTGTGCCATGTAAATCATTTTACTTTGTGGTGGCAAGTGTTAACAATATTTTGGAACAAGTTTGAGGGAGATCCATTGTGATTTGTGGTAAATATCCTTGTTTTCCTGTGACAGGTCGAGGACACACTGTTTGAGGGTTTTGTAACAAAAATCGCGATTTAAGGGCCCTTACACTGACTGTACCTACTGTAACTAGTGTAATGGGTCCTAGGGAGTCTGAGTAGGTTGTAGGTTGCATGATTAGAGTTGTGAAGAATTAACTAAGGAGATAAACTTGTTGTCTTGATGAGTTTTGTGAAGAAAAATAAATGAAGATGGAGCCTTGGGTCTAGAGTTTGTGGAAATCAATGAGAGTGTGGAGTTTTTTTCCAACTTTTGAGCATATTGGGGTCATAATATACATGTCTAAGTTGGTGGCATGGTCTGGGAGGTTGTGCAAGTGGGACTTTGAATAAACTCTCTTGACTTGGCATGAAATTGAGGGTTTTGGAGTTTATTATGTTGGATGTGTCAACCCTAGGTGTTGATTATGGTTTTAAAGGTTTGAGGGCATAGGAAATTCTTCCCCAAGGTTTCAAGGTTATGTGTTAAGTTTAAATGTATGTTGCTTTGTAAATTTGGCCTAATTCATGGCCTAAGACAATGTTGAGGGTCTAATTTCAAGGGATTGGTCCAAAAGACTTGTATCTGGTTAAGAGATAGTATAACTTTGAAATGGGTATCTGAATCCACCTTTTGATTGTCAAGTGAACTGAGTTTACACTACTGCTAGGTTACATGGGTGAAAGTGAGAAATTACACTCTCGATTGTTGTAAAGCTTTGAGGATTGTTTGGATTACTTTAATAGGCCATTTTAATCTTGTTATATGCCTCTTGAATGCAATTTGTCACTTTGAATGAGTTTGAGCCCCCTCTCCACATCACCCTTTTATTCCCATCCCATTACCCTCTCATATTTCACCTTATGTTCCATTATCCCCTCTTGGTCTTTATATCAAAATGATACCTGAGATATTGTTTCATTTTCATTTGTTGACAAGCGACAACCTTGGTGATGTTGGTGGCACGATGGACCATGAGGTTGCTGCAGCAATAGCCAATTCTGATCCATTGAGAGAGGTATGAAATAAATTAATCGATTTGACATTATATTTTCTCTTTTATGGTCTATTATAGAAAATTTTCACGATAATTTTATGTAGTTTAATTTCTATCTTGATGGTTGCTATAGGTGGTTGTCACTTCAAATCGTGGACGTGGTGATGTTGTAAATGTGCATGATGACTATGCGTATGCGGTACGTGATTATATATTTTGTTATATGTCATTCCGTAATTCAATTTCTATGTATTAACATCTTTAATTTTTATTGTATCAGTTGAAGGTCCAGAGTGAAGAGAGGAGGACTAGCGAGTGTGTTCGAAAGACAAGAGAAGCAACAGTCACTCCATCTAGCCAAATTTCGAAGGCGACACGGGATTTATTTCCTTCCCCTAGAGGGAAATGACTATGTATTAGGGTTGTTTTTTGTATGCTTATGTGGTATTTTGGAACATATGTTTTGTACTGTTGATATATATGTGACATTTTATATGGTTTTTTGGATATATTGTATATACTTTTATCAATATATATCATTGTATAGTCTTTCGGATTTTTTATTAAAAAAAATCTTATTTTGCTACTACCATTCTTGAATGATGTTATCATGTGTATCGTGTAAATTATATGATGAATGTTTTAGGCATGGATTTTGTTTACATCTAATGCTTAATTAATTACTGTCAAATGCTCAATAAGCCCCATCTAAAGCGTATTGTGTAAATAAGCTTCATTCGTGGTGGTTTGTATCCTTTGGAATGCTTCAATTACGTGTGCCTTACTTATTCACATGTATGCTTCAGTTATCCACATGTATGTTTCATGCTTCCAATGCATAGCAACAAAAATCTTTTGGGAAAAAAATTGACAAACCAAAAGTAAGAGTTTTTGAAAAACTCGGGAAAAATTGTAGAACAAGAGATAAAAACTTTTTTAAAAACAATTTGAAAGGTATTTTCATAGCATACAGAGATATAGAGAGCAAATAAAATAAATATTTTAACTAATGAACTGTAAAAAATGGATTTTTGTAATTTATATTCATATTGTTGATTACATTGCATTGCACATCTTTCAAAGTCAAAGCATTACTTCACTTTGCATAACTAATAACTAGATGCTGATAGATGACAAAATTCCAATTACAATATAGTTTAAAGAAAGTAAACCTAAGCAGTTATGCAATTTCTTCACATTGCATAACTAATAACTAGGAGCAGCTGCCAATTGCATTTTTTTATCATGGCATTCTATGAGATAAAATTTCTTTGAGGTATTTTTTCAAATAGTTCACTGGCTTGTCTACGTTACCACATTTTTCATACATGTCAACCAAAGCATCTTGTCAAATAGTTCACTGCCTTGTTGCTATGGCTAAAAGCCTAAAACAAGTGATTTTGAACAATCTATGGATGCTTCGAAAAAATATATCAAAAGCATAATAATAAGCAATAGCATAGACAAGGCAGTGAACTGCTTGAAAAAATGTATCAAATAAATGTGGTGATGGAATGCCATGACAAGCCATAGACAAGGCAGTGAACTAGTTCAAAAGATGCCTCAAATAAATGTGGTCTCATGGTGATGGAATGCCATGACAATCAAATTGCTTTTGATTGTCATGGCATTCCATCACCATGAGACCTCACTTTTTTGAGGCATTTTTTCAAAGAGTTCATTGCCTTTTCTATGCTACCACATTTTTCATACATGTCTATCAAAGCATTATATCAAACAGTTAATTGCCTTGTTGCTATGGATACAACCCTAAAACATTGATGTAGTAAGGGAGGTCCTACAATCTCACTAAACACAATTCCAATCATTAATCACTGTGAACCCCAATCCTAGACCTGCACAAACATGAGAAACAAACACACAATTAGATTCATATGCAAGTTAGAACTAAGATTCCCCATGAAATTCATCTACAATTTTCAAAATAGGAAGAAATGAAGAACAAAGCATGAAAAGTAATTGAAATCTTATTTAAGCATGTAAACACTCAATCCCATGGGGGAATTGGTGCCAATTATGTGTACAAATTGGCCCTTTCCCAACTCCTTTATAAGCTTTGATGAGGGTTCATTCACTTTGTTGATGAAGAACAATATAATTTCTTGATAAAACTTGCAATTGCGTAGCTATGGTGATGGAAAATGCTCAAGAAAATGGATGAAGTTGCTCTCAATGTGAAGATAATAACTTTTCTCTCAAATTGTGGATGAAGAATGAGAAAGAAAGCCTCCTATTTATAGATGTGATTGAGAGAAGAACATGCAAAATGGATGAATGTGGGATCATTCAACATCCAATGGCCAAGTGCCACTTGTCAAGATGTGAATGGAGGAAGGTTGTGCACATTTTGATGAATGAGCCAATAAATGATATTAGGTGGAATTTCAAATTTATGAAATGACTTGTTGAAGAGGAAAGAAAAAAGACTTAAATGCCACTTGGCTCAATGCACAAGGACATGTAAGAGGAGAGTGAATGCTTTGTTGGATGTACAAATCCACTTGGAGGGATTTTCAAACTTGGGGGAATTTATTCCCCTAAATATGTCATGTTTAGAGAAAATGTTGATTTAATAAATCAATTAAATGTATTTTCATGTGCAAGTGGCAAAATCTAGAGAATTTTAGAGATTTGGATTAAATTAATCAATATTTGATTAATTTAATGAGAGGTTAGATGATGTGACCATTTGATTTAGATTTTGTGATTTTATTTAAATCAAAGTTGAGAAAAAAATGATTTAGAGTTTAATTAAATAAAGATTTTGATTTATTTAACTAAAAGAGGATGATGTTATATTAAATTAAATAAGGTTTAATTTATTCAATTTAATAGAATGACTTTAGAGATTTAATTAAATAAAAGGAAGTATTTAATTAAATCAAACTGGTTAATTTAATCAATGGGGAAGAATGACCTAATTGGATAAATAGTGATTATTCAATTAAGGGATGAAAGGTGATGATAAGTTGACAAGGTGATTCAAGACGAAATGGTGTTATTAATCAGGATCAAGTGTGTCAGATCAATCTGGTACATTTTCCATGTCTACATTTTGCCCCTCTTTGAAGCAATGCACTTGTTGTGTTGGTTCAAAGAATAAACTGTTGTGATCAAAGTTCAAAAAATTACTCAATTTTTTAGATGCCCCACTATTGCCCTAGCAAGTAGAATTATGTTGGTATATTTCCCCTTTGAGAGATCATACGAAAATTTGGATTTTTAGGTGATCTTGCGAGAAAAGAGGACAAGGTGCCTGATAGGTCCAAAAATGCTCCAGGATGCCAAAAAACGCGTTAAAATGCCCAAACAAGATGCAAAATGGCCTTTGGTCGGGCAAAAACAGGATCGAGAGACCAAAACCCTAGCTAGATGGTCAAATTAGGTCAAAAAATCCTAATTTTTAGGCTTAAATAGACCCTAAGGGGTCATTTTCAAATCACTTTCACACTTAGCCTTTGAAAATTCTTGCACCTTAAGCTCTGAGTCTTGATCGAGATGGCGCAACGACAGCTTCCCTGACACATGTCAGAGAGATTGCGAGTACACCAGTGGCCATCCGACACAAGACTCGTGCTATGTATCGTTTCTCAACTTTTAATTTCATCATTTTATTTGCATTTATTAGGGTCAAAACTAGGTTAAGTTCAAGAGACCTGCCATATTGCACCGCTACAAGTGCCAAATCAATGTCGTGCAACCTCTAAGTGCGTTGCATATGCGAAGAGGACCACCGTAGCCAAGTTTAGAAATTAGGGTTTCAAGCCAAAGACAACCACATATGCGAATAACACTACAACATGCCTATTTAGAGTTTAGGGTTCTAGGGCGTGGTTAAACTACGTTGTCGCGGCGCAGTTTGGAGTTTGCAAACTACGCCGCAATTGCAAACAGGGCCGCAATTGCATTTTGGCCAGAGGAAACTCAGTTTGAGGGTCTAATTTTTTTATAAATTTGATGTAGTGACCTTTCTCATGCAGGAGGATCTTGAGATACTTCACTCGAGGGAGCACAGATGCCCGATATTGTAGAGACTGGAGGGTATGCATGTGCTTTTTCAAGAGTAGCTTGGTGCCCTTGGTCTTTGGTTTGTTGTGTATGTTCATCTTGTTTGGACCCACTTGGGGATGATGACAGCCCTGGTGAAGCAATGACACAGTAAGACGCCCTCCTCCCACCTTCCCACCAGCGAGGCCGCCATTTCACTTGAGGATGTCTGGTGCATCCTATGATTACCTATCCACGATGAGAGAGTGATCTATGATGCAGATGTCGGGAGGGATGCATGATTCACAGTGATGATGCTAGACCAAATCATTTTTTCTTATGGGTAGATTGATTTGGAGAGATACCGGGTTGTAGTGCCCATGTACAGACTTATTATGGTTGCCATCATATCAGGTCTTGTGGCACCAGATCGACGGGGCTGATACTTTAGTCCAGGATGGGGACTAGCTTGGGAGCAGATGGTTGTTCGCGAAGAGTGCTTTGCTTGGGGTCCAGTGATGCTAGCCTCATTATACAAGGATCTTCATGAGTTTTCCTATCTTGATAGCAGGGCTATAGGGGTTGGGGTCACATTACTGCACATCTGGACATGGAAGCGGATTTCAGTACTCCATCCGCAGGTCACACCAGTTTCCTTGGACATAATGATCCTGTTGTTTGGCAATATGGCGGAGCCCAGATTACCTTCACTCACACAGGTATAGGTGGCATCGCCCATTAGCGACATGTCATCGATGAGATGACAATATTCATTTGGAGGCCTTGGCTAGGCATAGGTCCATGGTATGATGATTTCAAACAATTATTCTTCGGTCGACAGGATAGATTGATGTAGGGTAGGGAGCATACGATGATTGAGCGATATCTCCTAGATAGAGTAGCTTGATAGTTTGGTGACATTCAGGATAGGCCCGATGACCAATACATGGCGATCTTCACTCGTACTACGAGGGAGACAACATGGGGCTGCCCATACTAGCAGATGAGGTCGTGACATCATTCATATAGTTAGTGGCCAGGCCATGGCCATATGATCAAGGGCTAGTAGATGTATGGGTTGCATAGGCATACCGGGATTGGTTTAGGCCTCCTCTAAGATTGACAGTTCCAGGTGCAGTACTCCCACAGTGGAGATCGAGAGGCAGGTCAGCCAGCAAGGGGTAAGGATAGGGAGGAAGGGGTGATGGTGATAGGGATGGGGATGGAGACAGGGGAGGAGGTGGACCACCTCCTCATCAGACACCACCCCGAGATTAGGCACAATGCACACCTCCTCGGGTGCAGACACCACCACGGGCACTGACACCACCACGAGTAGAGGCCCATCAAACCCCTCCTCAAGATCAACCTAGAGGGGACAGAGAGGTCCCACAACAGTAGCCACCAGGGCAGCCAAATCACAGAGATTCCCTGATTCAACAGTTACAGGGCCAGATTTAGGTTTTGACAGCGGAGCGAGATCACGCTAGGCAACAGATTTTGGCAGTTACTGCTGAGAGAGACCAGGCCCGCTCTGAGAGGGATTAGGAGATTCATCAGCGGTGATAGTTAGAGAGTATTTCCTCATCATCCCAATGCCGGTCAGTCTCCATCCGTGCATACAGAGAGGTTGTGAGAGAGGCAGAATATTACAAGGTTCATTACAAGTAGACAGTGCCACCAATAGGTCGGGTGTCAGATTTTTCACAGCAAACAGGTATGAGGCCTCCCAAGGATCATGGTGAGAGGCAGGTAGGAGAGGGTAGTAGCCAACAGGGCGAGCTCTAATTACAGATAGTCATTATTCATTTCTTGACTTTGGGCTCTGATTGTATCATACATTTTGATGTATACACACTTGATCCAATTTTGTACCATGATAGTTGTACATTTTGATGATATATATGAGATGATTCTATTTATGAGATATTCTATTTTATGCATGATGTATGGATGCATTTTAATTTCCTATATGCGATGTATCTATGTTATGCTATGTGATGCAGTGATTATGGATGCATTTATTTTTTTGTATTTTTCTATGCATTTTATGGTGACAATTATATGGATGTAGTTATGATATGAAAATGATTTATATTATGCCCCTAATAGCTCATGTGATTCCTTATGAGTGATGATGATATTTTGTTTCTTTTCTCTATGCAAAATGATGATGCATACATGATATGTGATGAATGTAATGCAATGATTTCTTAAGATGCTTAGAATAACAAATCTATAGTATTCTTCATAACTTAAGATGATGATATATGAAACGTAATGATATGATATGATCTATATGATATGATATGAATTGTGTGTTATGCTAATGGTTTGTGGATGCAGGGTGGATGCATTAGCAATGATCTAATTAACTTCCATGGTACCATGCTAGTGTGGAAAGAAGGTAGAAGAAAAGAGATTCAACAAGCCATTTTTATTAGTGTTGATGATGACGCTTTGTTTATCAAGAGTTGGGTTTTTTAAAAGGGCCAATTACTTTATGTTTGATGACACATGTAGGTACAATGCATCAAGGTATAAAGAACTAGGATGGCATTGTACCTAGTGTGATGGACTTTGACTTGACAATCAGATAGGAGTATTCTTGTTCACACTTGACATACGAAACCTTATTCAGAATGTAGTTCAAATATTCTAAACATCTTGGACCAAAACATAGAAAAGCAAGCCTTCTTATGTGGTCAACAAGACATCTAAAAAATCTTCCCTACACCCCAAACAAAGCACGCATGATGAAGTTATTTTACAAGAATATCCAACAAGCACAGTAGATAAAAAAGATAATGATCCTTTCCCCATTCCTTTCTCTCTAAATATTTTTGTTTAGAAATCATTGAGAGGTCATTAGAATGAGCACAATAAGATAAATCCAAAAAAAAGATAAAGTAAATAAACAAGCTAATGTTTTTCATACCGCTAGCCAAGACTAAACTATGATGATTCCTGATGTTGATGTCCATCGCCAAAAGGATGCATCCTAGGACATGTTGTGATCAGGTGATGATGAGATTTTGATTGGATGATAAGCTATTGATACTTTGAGTTGATCAACTTGCTGACTTACTAACCTAGACTTGAATTTTTGACGATTAGGCATTCACTTTTTGACCTGCTAGACTTGATTTTGATTGACTCACCAAAGGATGAATATGACGATTTATTTATTATGAGTGATGATTATTGCGGGTGAGAGCGAGATGAGATGAATGCACCATTTTGGGTTTTTCAGATATTTGGATGTTTTAGGTGTTTTGAAATGTTTTGAAGCTATTTTTTTGGGATTTTGAGATTTATGACCAAGAGACTAACTTAAAGACCTATTCTAGGGTCTCGGGAGCTAATCAATAGATTAGCCTTGCCTACGTTATACACACAGAGACCACGTAGTTTGACTAACAACATACTTGATTACTATTGAGATAGATGGGCAAATGGATTGCCATTTCTATTACAATAGACACCTACAAGACTGACCTAGGGTGTCTCAGGGGTTGATCTTTGATCAACCTTTCCTATGTTCAAGCTCAGAGATGACGTAGTTTGGTTGGATGACTCTATTTTTTATTTTTAGATTTTGACATGATTTGGATGTTTTTGGATTTTGGATTTTTCAATTTTTTTATTTTTGATGTTTAGAGAAGATCTCAAGAATATACATGAATCTAATCTGATGTAGGTACAGGAACATGCCCCCAACGTGATGTGATAGACTACTTCGATAAAGGCAGGACAAACTGACCTTAGAAATGTGCCAAGTAGTACTAGAGTGGGTCCTGATACGAACACAAGATCAAGCTATGGTACGAATGTGGATGGACGATGGAAGGATAGATGGAATGTAATGGATAAGTGAGTGTGAAGGATAATCCATGAAGATCCTGGTGGATGGAGAGTGCTTTATTTATGAATGGCGTCTGTTTGCTAGGTTTTCACCAAGGTACTTGTCCAAAGCGCCACTGAAGTGGTTTTCACTAGAGGACAATTTTTTTCTTTACTATTTTCATCCTTTTTCTAAATTTTTTTTGGATTTTTTTTGTTGTCACTAAGACGCCTATTTACCAGGTTTTCATCAGGGTGATCATTTTTTTAGGACATTTTCTGATTTTTTTTTAATTTTTTGGTTATATACCTTGCAAGATTTTAGGCATAAAACTTTTTTAGATGGGAGTTGTTCATGGGCTCCTGCAGAGGCTCGCCTTCCGGTGTTGATAACTGATATGCCCCTGACTTGTAGCTCACTGTGACAATGAAAGGTCCAACCAGTTGGGTTCAAATTTTCCCTTGCTATTTGGATTTGGCATGTTCTTCTGGTTTTCCTTTAGTACTAGCTCGCCAACTTGAAATGTCAACCTCCTGATCTTCTTGTTATAACTTCGCTTGAGTCAGTTTTGATACACCTATATATGGTTTATGGCATCCATACATCATTCATCCAGTAACTCTAGGTCATTCAGTTGTGAGACCTGTTATTCTTCATCTATGATGAGATTTTGCGGTGATATCTTCAAGGATGGGAGCTTGATCTTGATAGGGAGGATGGCTTCTAATCCGTAGACCAGGGAGAAAGGTGTGGCACCTGTTGGTGTGTGAATGCTTGTGCAATAGGCCCATAAGGTGGGATTTAGTTGCAGATGTCATTCATAACCAACGTCATTGACTATTTTCTTAAGGATTTTCAAGATGGTTGTATTGGTGGCTTCTTCTTGGCCATTTCCTTGAGGGTAATACGGAATGGAAAAGCAATGTTGGATGTTGAATTTTCGGCAAAGGTGATGAACGTCCTAATTTTTTAATGGTATCCCATTATCTGACATAATGGCTTGGGGGACATTGTATCGGTAAATGAGGTAGTTCAGGATGAACTTAGATATCTACTTTCCAGTTATGTAGGTCATGGGAATGGCTTCGACCCACTTTGTAAAATACTCTATGGCAGTGATGATGAATTTGTGGCCATTGGATGAGGTGGGGGTGATTTTACCGATGAAATCGAGCCCCCACTATGAAAAGGGCCAAGGTGTAACAATGGGATGAAGCTTCTAAGTTGGTGCATGGATGAGGTCCCCATGTTGCTAACACTGCAAACATATTCTAACAAAGTCATGTGCATCTCTCTCCATTGTTGGCCAATAGTATCCAGATCTCAGCAACTTCTTAGCCAAGGTCATACCACTCAAGTACAATCCACAAATACCATTTTGTACCTTGGTTAATGTAGTCAGGGCTTCCTCAGTGTTCAAGCAACACAACAGGATTCCTTCAATGCTCCTACGATAAAGGGTTTCTCCTAGGATGACAAAGTGGGTTGACTTCTTGATGAAGGCTCGTTTAAGGTTCAGGGTTATATCAACGGGCAAGAATCCTATTCTCAAGTAGGTGTAGATGTCATGGTACTAGGGATCACTGGGACCAATGATTTCACACACGAATTCAGACTCTGGTACCTTGAATGCTGGTACAAGAAGCTTCTCTACAAGGAATTTTTATTTTGGGACATTGCATGGGATTTCCAAGAGTGATCCAATTGTATCCATTGCATCCGTTGCTTTGTTGTTTGCTCTAGGTAGCTGTTCAAATGTGATATCAATGAATGACTCTTTGAGGTTCTCAGCCAACTTCTTGTATAAAGTCAATTTATCATCCTTTGTCTGATATTCATTGTTTACTTGATTGATTATGAGCTGAGAGTCCTCATATACCTTTAGAGACATAATCTTCCATTGTACTACAATATTTAAGCCTATGACAAGAGCCTCATACTCTACTATCTTATTTGTGCATGAGAATGACAACTTGTAGGATTGGGTATACAGTCTCCTTGGGGAGTTATGAATAAAATTCATGCTCCTGACCCATGTTGTGTGTGAGATCCATCAAAGTAAATTTTCCAATGGTTTGTTATGTTTATGTTGAAGATGGATTCATCGAGGAACTCTAATACCAATGGATTATCTGTATAAATCAATGCTTCTACTAGCTGGTTTGTAATTGTTTGCAGCTTGATGGCCTTGCGCTCTACATATTCAATATCATGACCCACTTGGTTTTTCGTCCTGTGAGGGTGGATTTAGAGAGCAGGTACTTGAGTGCATCTATTTTTGCAATCAGCTTGATCTCATGAGCCAACATGTAGTGTTTGAACTTTTGGGCCACAAATAGAACTGCTAGACAATCTTTTTCAGTAGGAGTATAGTTTAGCTCGTGTCCCTCCATGGTCCTGTTGATATAGTATATTTCTGTCTCTTTTATTTTCATCATGTTGGGCTAAGAGAGTCTCAAGAGTTGTTGTTGTTGCTGAAATGTATAGGATCAGTGGTTTTCCTGGGATTGGTAGCATCAGAACTGGTGGAGTGAGTAAGTATTCTTTGATTTTGCTAAATTGTTGGTTTCATTTTTCATCCCATTTGTATGCTACCCCCTTGTGGAGTAGATGAGAATATGGGATTTGTTTGTCCATTAGCTATGCTATGAATTTGTTGATAGATTGGAGCCTGCCTTGTAGACCTCTTAATTGTTTTAGTGTCCTAGGTGCTTCCATTTCAAGGATTGCCTTGACTTTGGTGGGATCAACCTCAATTTCTCTCATTGACACAATAAATCTCAGGAGCTTGCCTGATTGCACTCCAAAGACACACTTCTTTGGGTTGAGTCTAAGCTTGTATTTTTCCAATATGTCAAAAATGGAACTTAGAGTTGCTATGTGATCTTGTATTTTCCTTGATTTAGCCAATATTTCATCCACATAATCTTCCATAGTCTTATGAATCATGTCATGAAAGATCAGTGTCATGGCTCTCTAATAAGTTGCTCGTGCATTTTTTAGCCCAAATGGCATCATATTCCAGCAATCGGTTCCCCACGAAAATGTGAACATTGTCTTGTATTGATCCTCCTTTGCTATCATGATATGATTATATCTAGAAAACCTATCCATTAGTGATAGAATCTCGTGTCCGGCTGTCATATCCACTATCATGTCAATGTTGGGTAGTGGAAATTCATCCTTAGGACACGCTTTTTTTAAGTCTCTGAAATCGGTGCAGATACAAATGCCCCCATTTGGCTTTGAAATAGGTACAAGATTTGAAAGCCATTCAGGATAATCAATTGGCCTTATGAATCTTGCATCCAAGAGATTTTGCAATTTCATTTTGACTAACAAGGCTATTTGGAGATGCATCTTTCTGAGCTTTTGTCTCACAGGTTTTTCCTCAGGGTATACTACTAAGTGATGAACCATTATCTCCGGATCAAGCCTAGGCATATCAACATAATTCCATGCGAAGTTTATTTTTCTTTCTTTCAGGAACGCAACTAAGATTTCTTTTTCTTCTATTAGAAGTGATTCAACATAGAAGGTTATGTGTGGTAGCTCCTCTATTCCCAGGTTGACGAGATTGCATTATTCTGCTAAGACTGTTGATTTTTCTTGATGAAGTGTAGTGAGGGGAAGATTGAATCCTTCATCCTCCGATGCCTCAGAGAGGTTTTCATTGTTGGATGTATCATTTATTTTTACTATTTTATGGTTAGAGAGTGCCATAGTGTGGTTTTCACTCAATGACCTTGAGATTATTCACAATTTCTCACTTTTGCAACTGAAGGATTCAATCGTCTCCCCGTAATAGGCATGAGTGTCCAGTGTGATTTCAAATCCAGCCTTATGATCTCCACATGGTACCATATCCCTTAGTCCCATGAATTCTGAGAGTGCCTCATCATTTTCAAACGTGTCTAGAATCGATGGTCCTCGTTGGTCATAATTGATGAGTTTAGAGTAGACCAAGTTTATTTTATGAGTTTGGTGGTCCGACTCGAAGGACAATGTGTTGATCATAAAGTATGGAGGAGTCTTCGAAAAGAATGGGTAGGCCAATTATGGTATCCTCGTCGTCACTACTACATACACTAGTGATGTCAAAAGTGAAGTTATGTAAGGACAAACCTGTACATACTGGTAGCTGAAGGGTGATTGCTGTTAACTGAGGAGGACTCCTGACTTCTCTAACTGGGGAACTTCGGCCATGTATGGTTATACTAAGAGGGGTACACTCAAGGCCAATAATTTTCATTCGTCTCTCAATAATGATGGGTTCCAGTTGGCCATTGTTGTTCCTTCTGAGGCTTCAATTTCTATTGTAGCCCATGCCAAGCATCATTTTTAGCCCCTTGCTCCGTTCATCCATGGGAAGATTAGGTGTGGGCCTTTCATCTTGGTATAGTGAGCTTGAAATTTTGTCCATTGTCTCTCGACTTAGATCCCTCCAACATCGGAATCTAGAAGGGTCTTCCCTGAAAGTTTGTGAGGGTGTTTCAGCTGGTTGGGGTTGCCCATGTGACCTACGAGATTGAGGTAACTCTCCTATGAAAAAATAATTCTTCATTTTGTATTCCCCACACCCATTGTCTTAGATCATGAGCTTGATATCAGATATGTCAGAGATGGAAGGTGTCTTTGTCCCAGAAGTGGAGGCGATATTGGATGGGTCAATATATGAAGTTGAGGGGCCCTCATCATTCTTCGGGACTTGGGGAACTTTATAGAACTTGGCTTCTAGATTCTTTCAATAGGCGAAGGGTTCGGGATCACCATGAATTGTGACCTCTTTATTTTGGTATGAGAATTTGATGCATTGGTGGAATGTTGAGGCGACCACCTTCATCCCATGGATCCATGGGCATCCCAAGAGGATATCGTAGGGTAAATCAAGGTTGAGGACCTGACATGTGGTTTCCATAGTAGTTGGCCCTACTTGGATTGGGAGTTTGATAGTGCCTTGAGACACTCTTTCCTGGTCATCATACGCTCTGATTGTAATGCCTTTGTCTTTCTCAATGGAATCTTTGGAGATTCCCATATTTTTTATGATCTTTAGTGAACAAATATTGAGGCCTACACCTCCATCCACCAAAACCCTTTTGACCTTTTTCTTGTGAACCAGGACTTCAAGGTGTAATGCACGATTGTGAGATGGTTGGGTGGGGATGTCTTGATTAGAAAAGGTGAGGAGATTTGGAGTGATGATGTTACTGACCATAACTTGGAATTTCTCTGTATCAAGGCTAGCAGAGACAATGGATGAAGCTAATGCTTCGTCAAGTATTTCCCTGTGGGTGGCTGAAATCTTCAGTAACTCCATGATGGAGAGTAGGGGTTCTTTTTAACTAATCAAGGACATTGTAACCATTATGGATGGATTTCTGGTTTGTTGTAGGGGTCTTAGATGGTTGTGATTCCCCGACAATAGTGACCTTTCCGTTGCATGTGGTGACACCACAATCAGCATTGACTCCCTTAATGCTAACAACAGTGACCAATTCGTCAAGGCATGCGACAAGACCCTTGTATAGATGGTTCACTTTGCCAGACTTTTGCTTACCATTATTATTTCCTTGATTGTGGTTGGGCATCGGATTTGTGTATATTTTTAGATCTTGATTGCTAACTGGTTGCTCAACATTTATGACTTTATCCTCAATGAGATCTTGGATGATATTTTTACATTTTATGCAGTTGACGATCATATGCCCCTTGAGCTTATGATAATCGCAAAGGAGATTTGCATTGTACCAAGGTGGCTTCACTTGGGGTTCTTAGTAATTATCATGAGCGGGGACCTTGATGAGGTTCTCATTAACCAACATTTTCATGGACTCAATTGACTCCCCAAGGGTTGTGAATTTCCGCTTGGGGGGATACTTGTTTCGCGGAGGTGGTCCTCCTTGATTATTGAAATCATTGATCTAATTGTGGGGTGGTTGTTGGTTTACCGCATTTTCTTGCATGTTATTTTGATTTTTTTTTGCGGTTGATGATGATGCATTTGATTATTTTGATTTAGAGCATTGATGATGACCTTGGCATCGACCACCCCATAGTTGGTGGCATTCTTGTTCTTTGCCCATGTGTGAGGTTTATCATTGTATTTGGTGGTTGAGTGATTGTCCTAATGTTCAGGATAGGTAGGCATGCCCCCTTGTGTGATAAGGGCCCTTTCAATGTTGACCGCCTTGGGGACCAATTGGTCGTATGTGGTGATGCATTGTATTTTTAGATAAAATGTCAAGGTCTTTTCCAGATTGGCAATGATGGTGCAGACCTGTTGTTCCTCTAGAATGGCCCATTTGCTTCGATTGACCTTGGATCACCATCATTGTAGGAAGGAGGAAAATGATTCCCCCTTTCCTTGTTTGAGTGCCAATAATTCCTCTAGACTGACATCCACGATAATGTTGAATGCGTAATTTTGGAGGAATGCATCTTTGATTTCTTGGAATGTTATGATGCTAGTAGGCAGATGAGAGAACCATTCCATGGAGGCACTGGCCAGGCTTCGAGGGAACAACTGCATAAGATATGTGTTGTTGTATGTGACTTCCATACAATGTACTGGAACTCTCTGATGTGATCTTCAAGGTTCCCTATCCCATGATATTTTTCAAATTGGGGGTTTTGAATCCCTTCAAGAATGGTACCATTTCCAACCTCCTATTGAGCAGATAGGGACACAAATTTTTGGGTGTCCTTGTTGTTTTTCCTGATTGAAGATCAAGCACTAGCTACGAGAGCAATTTTATTTGTGTTGTCACATCATCTTGCTGATCAGGAGGTGGGGTAAACATGTTTTGGAGTGTTTGATTGGCAGGTGGGATGTTGGTGGGAGTTTGTTGTAAGCTTTTTTGAGTGAGTAATGCATGTGTTTGTTGTTGAGCCAACAATGCTTATTGTTGGTCGTGTTGTTGTTGTGCCAACAACGCTTGTTGTTGGGTCGCTTCCTATTGTACTTGATAATCTTGCAAGGTTTGTTGATATGCTTCATGTTGGGATGCTTGCGCTTGTGCTTGCTGGGCTTGATATTGGACTCAGGCTTGAGCATGGGCTTGTTGGATTGCTTGTGCGATTTGAGCAGCTTGTGTGGCTTGAGCTTCTTGCATGACTTGTGTAACTTGTTGTTGTGTTTAGGCTTGGGCTTGCACAGTCTGTCGTGCCTATTGCGCTTGCTGAGCAGCTAGTTGTTAGTTTTGGAGCGCCTTTTGATAAGTGGCTTGTTGAGCACCTTGTAATGCGATGGTAAATGAATTTTCTGTGTTGTGCTTTGGTGGTGGTGGTAGTGGATTGGGAAGGGTGTGGACCGTTGTGTGAGAGAAACGGTCGTGTTGATAATCGGGGTTTGGGTTGTGGATGGTGTGATCGAGATGCTTGGTCCTTGGGAAACCATGCTTTGGGAGATTTAAGGAATGGTGGATGTGTTAGTTGTTGGGTTTGCTTGGATGGTTGTCATCTATTGCGATATCGATGACAAGACATGAGGATTTCACATGGTGTTCTGATTTGATTGATTGATGGCGAGTAAAGGGGGAAGACCCAACCCAAGGGGTGATGTGGATGTAAGTGGTAAAGGTGGAAATGGTGGATAGACGAGCAGTGCAATCCCTTGAAGTGATGATGAGGAGAAAAAAATTCCCCCTACTCCAAACAAGTCACCTTCTCCTTGTGAGATAGGGAGAGAGGTTTGCATGTCTAGAGGGTAAATGGACGTTGCATGATAAGAGATTGGATTGGTGGAATCACGGAATGTAAGAGGGACATATCGGTGTGATGGATTTACTGGAATGGATTGATCTAGTGTGGTGTTTGCATTCATCCCCTGATTCTTCACAAGGGGATTTTTTTTGGAGTTCTTGAAGCATTACACCTCCCTTGTTAACAATTGGCGGGGTTGAAGCAATGGATGTTACAATTTGCAGAATATCTTGAGTTGCGCTTTGAAGCGGAAGCGTGGATGAGGTTGGGGGCATGATCCCAAGAGGTATTTCCACAATAGTCCTTACGTCAAATTCAGAAGGGAGTTTAGCCCCTTCTTTTGCTAATTCAAACATGTATTGGGAGGGATATAGCCTCATCATTGCATTGACAACTCGATGATTTTCAGTTCACACCATCTCTAGGATTTCATCTTGTGTCATCTCATGGTCGGCGATGTCCTCTACATGACCATCCTCCTCAGGATTTTGTGATAATAGAGGGAAATGGCTTGGAGGATTGCTTGATCCAACATGATTTATTTCAGGAGAAGTTTGACTTAGATCACTTGAAGTTGGTGTTTCCTTAGTGATTTCCATATTCTTCTTGTGTTGAGATCTTGTTTGCACCATAAAATAGAGATCAATTGACCTAACTCTAGGTACAAAAAGAGAAGAACTAAGATAGGTTAAGGATCAAAGTGATGATGAAAACAAAGGATGGATGATACAGATGATGAAAACTCTTGAAGAAATTTAGGGGAGATGCTAAAATTTAGGGCTTGATTTGATTTGATTTTGATTAAGGATAATTTGACTAGGTGTGTTAAGTCAAACAAAGTGATTTTGGATAATAAACTTGTAAACCCTAGGAAGTTGTGTTATCCTAGAGAAAACTCATACACAAGAGGATAATTTGAATAAGTGTGTTAAGTCAAACAAGATAATGAACTCCTCGACCCCAAGATCTTGGATTTCATAAAGAGGTAAACTCATTCACAAGGTTTGATAATTTGACTAAGTGTATTAAGTCAAACAAGATGATTTTTATTTTGCCTAGAAGTTTAACATGAATGATGTTTTCAAAGTTTCCAAGAGTTTTTTGGTGAGGTGATTTTTGGTTTTGATGGTTGAGAGATGGGTGAGAGTGATTATTTTGAACCTAGACTTGACCTAGATAAAATTCCTTCTTAGAAGACCTCAGTTTTGAAGAACATGCCATACTTCCTATGTGAGAAAAGAAAACCTTTGAAAGAGATTAGGATTTTGCTGATAATAAAACTCATACAAGTTAGGGTTGTTCCTTGAATCTTTCTTGTAGAAGTTGTAAACCAACCTTTCTCTTACCTCGTGATGCCTTGAAAGAACGCTCTTCATGGTCCTTTGGGCTAAGCTTTTTGAATTTAGGCTTGCGGATTTTGATTTTGTGGGAAACCATTTGAGAGAACACATGTGTGGGGTCAATTGTCCTTATCTGTGGTTAATGAGTTCTTTTTTTACCACAAACAATTTCTTGATTAAAATTTCAAACTAAATGTCTATGTCTCAATTCCTTTTCATTCCATAAGGTCCATTATGTGAAAATCAAGGTTTCAAGAGCATAGTTTCGTAGGTTGACTTTAGAGAGAGAAAATTGTGATTAAACCCAAATATTTAGAAGCCTCTAAGGATGGAATCCCTAGGGCAAGCAAGAGAACTTGAATTCGTCAAAGGTATTTGCTTCCTCTAAAGGGTTTGAAATTTTAAAGATCTTGTTGAATGTTGATTTTTTTAGACTTAAGCAAATGTTTCGATTCCAAGAACATGCACAACCCTAGGATGAAGAGACAATATTTGTTGGGTTCCCACTTGGATAAATCTAGCTACACATATTTAATGTGGATGATTAGATTCTTGACCACACTGGCTCCCCTCCACGACACAAACTTCTCAGGTCAACCAAGCATCAGTACCCATGAAAATCCCATGGCATACTTTTCATCTCTACAACAGAATCGCATGTTACGTGGGGCAGCTTCAAAGGACATGACCTTTTGCACCAACAAATAAAAAAGATTTTGGCCTTTGCTAAAAAAGGGGTTTTAATGTAGGCATTTCATTCGTGGGGGACTATCCATGTGGTGAAAGACCATTGTTGCCCTTCTCGTCAGAATAATCCTCATGATTCTTGAACTTTCCTCAAAAATCCACACTTATATACTAGTTGGAAGTCGCTTGGCTTTAGTGTGTTCCCGGTTGGGTTGTTCCCTGGGGTAATTATTTTTTCCCACCAAGCAGGCCCTCTAAGATAAACAAAAGTGAGAAAGCATATCCCGTAGTTCAATTAACCTTCGTTGAAAAACAAAGCGAGAACACTCACAATATGCCACTCACACTCACAAGATTGGTTGAATTTTTTAAATCCCAAATGAAATGTGAAGGAAATAAATTACACAATTTAAGATCATCAAAAAGACTTTTGATTCTCAAGATCAGTATAAAGCACGAGAGAAGTGCATACGTCTTTTTAGTGATATTACTTTGGGTAAGTAATTACAAAGCAAAGAAGCACTTGTTCATTTTAAGTCCACAAAGCAATGATTTGATTATTTTTAGTGCACCAAAATAAAATATGGAATTTATCTTGTTCAACTATTAATCCTCAAAAAAAATCTAGTGAGTTTGTCCTAAAGTTCATTTTAACCCTTTGTTTGCAAAATGGAAAGCTTTTGTAATGTTCTTTTTAGGGCCCAAAAGAAATTTAGTATTTCCTAGAAGCATGAAGGTAACAATTTCCTTTTTAATAGACATTATGAATTCTCGAAGAGTTTTGATCAAACATTAAAGTGTTCAAAAACACTTGGTCTAATGTAAGAATGATGCCATAATGCAACCTTCAACTTCGTTTTTCTCCTTGCCTCAACTTGCAAACTAATTAAAACCAAGAAATACAAAGACAGCTAATAGGTTAGAAGTTCAAAAAGTCAAAAATCAAAAGGCACATGTCAAAATAAAACTAATTTGCACTTTTTAGTTCAACCCAACGGTGTTGTTTGCAGGTGTGACAGAGTTTAGAAACTCCAGTGATGTGATATAGTGCCACTAATTTTTGAGAGTGGCGCTCTGCAGCAAAACAGAGACTGTGACTGCGGCTCTGTTTGGCGAGCAATGCACTTTGGAGTTTGGAAAGCAGCTGATCGAGTTTGAGATTTAAATTTTTTGGGAGGGAAGAGTGCCACGGTGGAGTTTGGAACTTTACGTGGTTCGATATTGCATTGCTTGATAGTCAGTGGCTGAGTTTCTTGGAACCTACAAAAAAAACACAAAAATACATGAAATTTCTTGAAAAAACATGATTAGAACTTGAGATTTTCCCTCCTTCTAGAGCCAAAATGTAAACCCCAATCCTAGACCTACACAAACATGAGAAAGAAACACACAATTAGATTCATATGCAAGTTAGAACTAAGATTCCCCATTAAATTCATCTACAATGTTCAAAATAGGAAGAAATGAAGAACAAAGCATGAAAAGTAATTGAAATCCTATTTAAGCATGTAAAAACTCAATCCCATGGGGAAATTGGTGCCAGTTATGTGTACAAATTGGCCCTTTCCCAACTCCTTTGTAAGATTTGATGATGGTTGATCCACTTTGTTGATGAAGAACAAGATGATTTCTTGATAAAACTTGCAATAACCTAGCTATGGTGATGTCAAATGCTCAAGAAAATGGATGAAGTTGCTCTCAATGTGAACATAATAAATTTTCTCTCAAATTTTGGATGAAGAATGAGAAAGAAAGTCTCCTATTTATAGATGTGATTGAGAGAAGAACAGGCAAAATAGATGAATGTGGGATCATTCAACATCTAATGGCCAAGTGCCACTTGTCAATATGTGAATGAAAGAAGGTTGTGCACATTTTGATGAGTCAATAAATGAAATTAGGTGGAATTTCAAATTTATGAAATGATTTGTTGAAGAGGGAAGAAAAAAGACTTAAATGCCACTTGGCTCAATGCACAAGGACATGTAATAGGAGAGTGAATGCTTTGTTGGATGTACAAATCCACTTGGAGGAATTTTCAAACTTGGAGGAATATTCCCCTAAATATGCCATGTTGAGAGAAAATGTTGATTTAATAAATCAATTAAATGTATTTTCATGTGCAAGTGGCAAAATCTAGAGAATTTTAGAGATTTGGATTAAATTAATCAAAATTTGATTAATTTAATGAGAGGTTAGATGATGTGAGTCCCATTTTATTTAGATTTTGTGATTTTATTTAAATCAAAGTTGAGAAGAAAATGATTTAGAGTTTAATTAAATAAAGATTTTGATTTATTTAATTAAAAGAGGATGATGCTAGATTAAATTAAATAAGGTTTAATTTATTCAATTTAATAGAATGACTTTAGACATTTAATTAAATAAAATGAATTATTTAATTAAACGGAGATATAAGGTTAATTAAATCAAATTGGTTAATTTAATCAATGAGGAAGAATGACCTAATTAGATAAATAATGATTTATTCAATTAAGGGATGAAAGGTGATGATAAGCTGAGAAGGTGATTTAGGACGGAATGGTGTTAGTAAGGATCAAGTGTGTCGGATCAATCTAGTACATTTTCCATGTCTACGATCATAATCCTCAAGTCACAAATCCTCACAGCTATGCATTGTCATGACATTCCATCACCATGAGACCACATTTCTTTGAGGAATTTTTTCAAATAATTCACTGCCTTGTGTATGCTACCACATTTTTCGTACATGTTTAACAACACATTTTCTCAAATAGTTCACTGCCTTGCTGCTATGGCTAAAAGCCTAAAATGAGTGGGTTAATTGAAAATATTATTCTCACAACTCATAACACCTTTCCAATGCATCAAACATGCTTAAAAGAACTTGCATTCTTAAAAGTCCCTCACAAACTATTGCCCCAAAGGATTTCAACCACTTCCACTCTTAAACCATTGAATTTCACCAAATTTCATCAAATTGCCAACTAGGGCATCACACCAAACCACTCAACTCACCTCCCCTACTCTAGAAACCATGCACATATGTTCTCTACCCCTAATTATGCTATTCCACTGAGTTACAATAGAATACAATGGGTGGAATGGCTAAAAAATCATTTTTACAAACTCAATTACTTGCATTTGACAACTTTTTCCCCAAGCAAGAAATCACCACCACAGGAAAAGGCCTCTGAGATAGCAAAAAAGAGAGAGGTTATTGTAGAGGGGCCCAACGTGATCCCATAGACTTAGATGATAATTTTCTAAGCATCACGATGTCTAAATACAAGTATGTTGAAGTTCATATCCATTTTGCAATTTGGACCCTTAAGGGATCGATCTGATTGAATGTAGCTTGGGGCAATTTCGCATGTTCGGGTGCAAAATAGGACCATGCCAAGCATAAAAATATCCACTTGGATGTATTGGAACAATCCATTTGGTTACATGAGTTGTAGAACGAAAGTTGCACCACTTTGCAACTTTCAACTACTTGCATTTGACAACTTTTTGCCCAAGTGAAAATTTGTCACCACAGGAAAATGCCTCCAAGATAGCAAAAACTGAGAGAGGTTATTGTAGAGGGGCTCAACTCGATCTCGTAGGATTAAAAAAAAATTTTCTAAGCATCACAGTATCTGAGTAATTTCATGTTGAAGTTTGCAGCCATTCTACACTTTGGACCCTTAAGGGATCAATCCAGTTGAACGTAGCTCAGAGTGATTCAACATGTTTGGGTGTGAAATAGGACCATACCTAGCCTAAACGTACCCACCTAAATGCATTGAAATATTCTATTTGGTCACACGAGCTGCAAAATGAAAGTTGCACAAGTTGCAACTTTCAACTACTTGTATTTGACAAAAATTTCCCCAAGTGAAAATTCACTACCACAAGAAAATGCCTCTGAGGTAGAAAAAACCGAGAGAGGTCATTGTAGAGGGGCCCAACGTGATATCGTATAATTAGATGAGAAGTTTCTAAGCATCACAATATCTGAGTAATAACATGTTGAAGTTTGTAGCCATTTTGCACTTTGGACCCTTAAGGGATTGATCTGATTGAACGTAGCTCAGAGCAATTCTAAGTGTTTGGATGTGAAAGAGGACCATGCCTAGTGTAAAAATACTCACCCAGATGCATTGGAACTGTCTGTTTGGTAACACGAGCTGCAAAACGAAAGTTGCACCACTTTGCAACTTTCATCTAGTTCCATTTGACAACTTTTTCCCCAAGTGAAAATTCACCACCACAAAAACTGCCTTTGAGATAGAAAAAACTAAGGGATTTTTTTGTAGAGGGGCCCAACATGATCTCGTAGGATCAAATGAGAAGTTTCTAAGCGTCACAGTATCTGAGTAATAGCATGCTAAAGTTTGCAGCCATTTTGCACTTTGGACCCTTAAGGGATCGATCCGGTTGAACATAGCTCAGAGCGATTCCGCGTGTTTGGGTGCAAAAGACGACCATGTCTAACGTAAACGTACCCACCAAGACACGTTGGAATAGTATATTTGGTCACACAAGCTACATAACGAAAGTTGCACCACTTTGCAACTTTCAACTACTTGCATTTGACAACTTTTTCCCCAAGTAAAAATTCATCACCACAATAAAATGCCTTTGAGATAGCAAAAACTGAGAGAATTCATTGTAGAGAGGCCCAATGCAATCTCGTAGGATCAAATGAGAAGTTTCTAAGTGTCACGATATCTGAGTAATAGCATGTTGAAGTTTGCATCCATTTTGCACTTTGGACCCTTAAGGGATAGATCTAGTTGAACGTAGCTCAGAGCGATTCCGCGTGTTTGGGTGCAGAAGAGGATGATGCCTAGCGTAAATGTACCCACCCAGACGCGTTGGAATAGTTTCTTTGGTCACACGAGCTGCATAACAAAAGTTGCACCACTTTGCAACTTTCAACTACTTGCATTTGACAACTTTTTCCCCAAGTGAAAATTCACCACCACAGAAAAATGCCTCCGAGATAGCAAAAACTAAGAGAGGTTATTGTAGAGGGGCCCAACGCGATCTCATAGGATCAAATGACTTAAATCCATTTTATTTTTGGTTTGGTTGGATTTCAAGTGATTTTGTGCATTTTAGAAGCCAATTACTAAGGGTCGATCTGTATACCCTATTTTAAGGGTTTTGAGTGCATTAAAATGTCATATTAATCCTTCCACCCACTGTATGCTTTTGTAACTCAATGGAAAGGCTTAGTTAAGGTTACAAAACATGTGTGCAAAGTTTTGTGTGCAAAGAAGGTGAATAAAGGGTTTTTAGGTGATGCCCTAGATGTCAAATGGTGCATTTTTTAGTGGAAAATGGTGGTTTAGTGCTAGGGTTTGAAGAAATCTTTGAGGGCAGCATTATCTCTTGAACTTTTAAGCTTGTGCGGACATTTTTGAAGGTGTTTCATACTTTGGTTGGCTATGGGAAGGTTTGGAGCATGTTTTTTCAATAAACCCTTGCCTAACTTGTGAATGCAAAGGGTTTTGGGGTTTGTTATGTTAGAGGGCTTATCACGCCTTAAAAGTGGAGGAATTGGTGGTTTGGAAGATTGGTTAATGTTGTCCAATGGTGTTTTGGTAGAGGTATGGTAGAGATGACCTAGGTTGCATCAATTTCTTTGAGGCATACGCTGCCCCTACCTTGTCAACCCTACGGAATTGGCAAGCCAGTGAGCTCACTAGCTTGCCAATTCGGTAGGATTGGCAAGGCAGGGGCAATAAAATATGCCTTTCTACAATTATATTAGACATCATTTCATTCTTACTCATAAATCCACATTTTTTTCTTTGAAGACAACTTTAAATGTAAACAATGAAGCATTACAACTAATTTTAAATGTAATATACACATTTAATTGAGGCATATATTAAGGAATATACACATTTGCATGTATTAATTTTTCATAGTTTTTGTATATCAAAAAATACGCTAAGTCAATGAAAACTATTACAATAGTGATGGAAGAACATCTTGAAAATCTTCTCATTTTTCAATACTTGTAGCAATACACACAGAGAAATAATCCTGCCTTTTGCAGCACAAATCATGAAATATATTGTACAAGAAGAAACAAAAGGAGTTGCTGCCCAGTTTCATTTCTCCAATCCACCTCAGCTGCCCCAATTATTTGCATTTCAAAATGCTTCAAAACATGCACATCCCTTGCTCCCTATGAAACACATGGGTAGTAGCCTCTCTATGGTTGTGTACTCTCATAGGAATTTGGTCCACAAAAAACCTGCAAAAGCCTATCAATTTTAGACATGGACTCGCATAAAAATCATTAAAAGAGAAATAACTAAATAATGTCAGTCATACACTTGACGAGACCTACTATCACCTTCATGCATGCTAGATAAGGAGGTTGATTGAAGGTCCTACAATGGTGATGTGGCCCTTCGCTACTTTCTCATCTCTCAATGATGCCACATATAAATTTCAAATATATCACTGACATAATTAACATAAAACATGTAGCATATAAGAATCCAATAAATCTATGAGATGGAAAAGAAAGAGAAGATTGAAAACTAGAAAATGCACCAACAATCGATGTTTCTCATACCACTAAACACTTGCACCACCAACCGATGTTGTTCTTTTCTTAAACTTTGACAAACTTCAATATTACATACAGTCACAATCAGAAAAAGATCAATGATAGTCATAAATGCATATGACATCAAACAGTAATAGGGAATATGGTGCAATTAACCAATCATATAACCATCATTTTTCATATCTACATTAATGCAATTTTTCTAACCCTTATACAATCAAACTTAAATGCTTGAAAGAAAGCAATGATCAATAACATGACTTTACAAATTCAATGTGCATACTTACAAATCAATCTAGGGAACCATCCAGGTCTACTCTACTCTTTATTGCGTCAAGTATTGCCTCATGGTCAGACTCACGCACTTTCCACAAGTTCTTGTTTGCGAGTCTGACCTTATATTTGATCAAATGAGCGTTGGTGGCGACGACAAGGTTCGAGTAGTGAAGAATCTTTCGATGTGTGTCGAAGTCCTCAAACAACCAAACTACAACATTCTTAACAAGATACCTTGGAAGCCATGTTCCAGTAACAACCACCGAACCTGTAGGATATTCTATGTTTTTTTAGTCTATAACCGAGGCCTCCAATTTCTTTTTGGTCTCGATACAATGACACGGGTAATAATTTTTACCCTCTTCATTGTCTTCATCTGCAATCACCGCATAAACATGCCTTGCATTGATATTTTCATCTTGTTAGATGTATTTATTGAGCATCATAACAAAAGTTGTAAGTAAGATATATTACCTGGTTCTAGTAGGTTTGATACATGATCAAAGTCAATGGATGATTGCATCTTCATGATTTGTAGAGCCGTCGAGAGCTGATAAGTGTCAAGTGGGGTTATAATTCTTACAGACCATTTGTCAACCCACTATGTTGACTCGCAATCATTTCATGCTTGAACCGTACATGCAGAACAAAAGCATTCCATCTTCCGTGTATGGATAGTCCATGTACCTACACTGGAGCTTCTAAAAGAGTGTAGCTCGCTTGATCCAGTTAGTGTACAACAATCCTCATATTTTGCAATGTTAGTATCATCTACTAAATGAAAAAATCTACGAACTAAAGAATTACCTTCACTACCTAGACCCATTGCACCATTGCATCACTAGACAATTGATCTTGCATCTGTCAACTTTACACTATCTATGTACTTTAACTCTTCTCATACTAGGGATCTTTTGATACATGCACCTGCTCCATGATGCTCCCCCTTTCCATGCTTGACCTCTTAGAAGTTCCACATATGTTGAACACCATTGATCCTATGCATCCTACTCAACCAGTAAAATATTCTTACATTCTTGAATTGTGATGTACAATTATCTGACCATATGATATGTTGACTAAATGATATGCCACTGCTAGCTAGATCAACATAGAACATGTGAAAGCAACCTTGCACAAACTCTGTAGAATGTGTGCGATCATCACTGATGTAAAAGTGATACTCCCTCAATACTTTCCTATTTTCCTATGTACTTTCATTTGTATGAATGAATGCTATATGCACAAATATAGCAAATTGCATGCAGTTGTAGTATTGTGATTGCACCTCATTTTTTGGTTATAGTGTGTAGTTCTCAGTGAAGTCGACAATTGAAATGATATGACGGAGTGGAAATGTGTCCTTGCATAACTTGAACTGTGAGTCCAACCATTGTGCTCTGTGTGTATGCCTTGCATACTCATAGACCACCTGATCATGAAAAATGCCCATAAACTGATACATTAGAATCTTATCACTGACCAATTCACGCTTCTTTGCTTCTTTCCCATCTTTTAGACTGTATGCCACTATCTTATATTTACCAAATTCCATAATTTTTTCTCCAATTGTGTGTGTACTAGCCATGTGTTGGAAAATTGGCAATTGTTCCATGCCACCACAATGATCACATGTGCCATCCAAAAATGACTTCTTGTAAAAAAATTGACCATCCTCTCTTTCACATAAAATGGAAGACAAAAATTTCCTTGACAATTTAGGTGGAGGCATTATGTTACATTCTTGCAAAACTTTGTCAGTATGCATATCTACACATATACATCGATAAAAATCATAATGGTTAGAAAAATAAATATGAACCCTACAAAAACAAGTAATGTGTGTGTGATTTATTTTGACATAAAAAGGCTTTAGCATTTCAAAATACCTTTGACATGTTTTAATTTCAAGAAACTTTTGTACAAAATCAACAAAAAATTGGGTTTGAGTGGTATCCAAATAATGCATTGGATGTGGCTCATGGATTTTACTACAAATTCTCCTTATTACAACATCTCTTTGATTAGGAGAGGTTCTTGTGTAATCCTTCCAATAATTCACTATTAAATATCTCAAGCCTTAACCAATTCTTGTATCTTTCCGTGGCACTCTACCCGAGAATGCCCATAACTCATTGCTATTTGGATCCTCCACTCTTTCACGCCTTCCTTTGGCTCTCATTAGAGATGATCTACTTATTTTCAAAGACTTGCCTTTGTAAGGTTCACTTTGTTCCTTGTTTGACTGCTTAGCAGTGTTGTTGTCATCACACGTCATGTGGCACAACTATCCTTTGTGCGTGAGGTAGAACCCATGCTCTCGTATGCACTCATCAAGTTCTTTACAATGGAATTTTCACTTGAGTCATTTGAAACTCTTATCCCAAGAGCCTTCATGGTGGGCCTAAATTTGAGTTGCCTCATCATTTCAACAAATAGTTGGCATCTTCCACCCTCACTTAGCTTCACAAAAAATAAACTCCATATCCTCTGTGCATATCTTTGACATGTACGTTTTGGAATCTTATTAGGCATCCATTTCAAAAAATTGGAATCAATATCAATCAAAAATGTAGATTTTCTAAGCAAAACTCTAGGAGGAGTTCTCAAATGTAAATTTGTGTCAACATTGGGAAGGTCAACAAAATCGGGGATAGATTGTGTACCTTCAATCAGAGATGCAATTGATGACATACCTTGAGATTGACATGTAAACAATGTTGTACCTCCAACAAGATGTTGTTTGTGGAGTGCCTTCAAGTAGAGATGTGTTTGCTGATGTACTTTCAAAAAACAATGTTGTTGATGGTGTGTCTTCAATTGGAGATGTGATTTTTGATGTACTTGGAAAACCACATGTTGTTGTCGATGTGTCTTCCACTAGAGATGTGCATTGAGTTTCACCTATGGTTGATGATGTGCCCCCAAATTTGGGATCCATTCTTGTATTTCCATGAACATTCCTCATTCATGCACTTTGTTTTGCCAATTTGACATCTTTCTTAGATTGCATGAGAATTTTTGACTGTATGGGTTGCAATTCCTTTGCTTCACGAGCTACATTTTTTGATTCTTTTATCCTTGCATTTTTAACTGCATGTTCTTCCATTGTTAGAGGCATCAGTCATTTCCTCGGCATGACCTTGAATGTTACATGTTCACAAACACACATAGAACAAAAGTAAGTAATGCATTTTTACGAAAAATATTGATATTGCTGATTACATTGCATTAAATATGAAACACACCAAACCATTTTATGAAAGAAGGCAGCGATTTGTTTGGAATTATCAAACATGTCTATGCTAGACAACATTTTTCATACATGATGGAGTTAGATGTCTGTAGGGTTAGATATTAGAGTAGGTGTTTTGAGTGTGTTTGAAGAGTTGGCAAAGTAGGTAGAGGTTGATGCAGTACATGTAGGGATCCACAATGAACTTGTTCAAAGATTTAGAGGAAGGCTCTTAATAGACTTACACACAGCTTCATCACTTTAACTTACCAAGAAACACCATTTTTGATGCATAGAGGGGTGGAAACCATTCAATACACCAAATCAATGAGAATCAATTAGATTCCAAAGCAAAATTAGATGTTCAACTGAAAATCCCAACTTCTACAAAGCTTTCCCTTGTAGCATAGGTAACTTGGTTCAAGGGCCTTTTCACCAAGATTTTCCAAAACACTTGACAAACTCAAGGATGATTAAGATATCCATTTACAAGTTATAAAACATAGGTAAACCCCAAAATCAACTCCTTTAGACCAACATTGACTTCCAATAGACCCACCTTGGAAAAGGCTATTCAATTGACCTATTTTACAAAGAGAGTACCTTTTAAACACTAGATATTCACCCAAAATCCTCAAACAACAGTATGTTATGTGTCAAAACCTCCAATTTCCTAATTTCTTTCTAGGTCCAAGACCTCTAGACCCCTAATACACCAAACCCTCAATTTCAAGCAAAATACTTGGGGTTTTAATGAAACTCCTATCTCCTAGACCTGCCAAACCCATAAAAAGCACCAAACACACTTAGCAAACCCTGAACATGGTGAATAATATATTACATGGACATTCCTTCCCACATTTTGTCCAAACACCACTTGAAGCCCTCATTTTCACCATGAAAATACCCTGCTACAGTCTTAGAACATCATCCCAAACACCCAACCTTGACCCCACAACATTATAAATAGGTTAGGAATGCATTTTAAGAGTTAGAGGACCCATTCCACAAGTTACAATAGGCACAAAAATTGGAATGGGTCGATTACATCATGAAACCCTTCAATCCAAGAACACTGTGAAAGTAGGTAGCAGCAGTAAAAACAAGACAACTTTCACTATACAAAGAGTTAGAACCTCTAAATAGGTGAAAATGAAAGATAATTCATTAATATACAACATCCAACCAGTTTCATATCATCTTAGATTCCATATGGGTCGTACAACAACAAGAAAAGTGAGAGAAACCAGTAAATTTATGGAAAATAACATTCTTCTTGATCAAAAACGGGTTACAAATCAACCAACAACCTCTCCTTCGAGGAATTGAAGGTTATTATGCATATTTTGATTGTATTCCAACTCCCTCCAATTCCCATAGCTGATTTTTAATCATTACAACCTTCTAATCTTCATTAAGTTGCATTATAGACCTTTTACACATGGCAACATTACATGAATTTTGCAACTTTTTAAGTTTGACACCTAAGGACTCCTAAATCACTCAAACACCTTTAATTCACCCTATTATAGCCTTTTAGAACTCATTCTTGCACATTTACATCCAAATTCAAGGATTTTCCTTCAAAAGGCTACAAATTCAAATATTGACAATTTTGTAGCAAGAATACATTTTTTTGCACATTTGACCACCAAGACTTAAAACTCAACCTAATCAAGAAACTTCAACCTAGTCTATTAGACCTTCCAAGAATCCATTTGCTTTCAATACAAGGTGTAGGTGCCCCTGCACCAATTTTGCATCACTCACTCCTTAACCACTTACAAACTAGTAATCCTTCCTCATACGACAATCACTCATATCTAAGGAACTAGGTAACTTATGAAGACTATAACAAAATTTTCAGATACCCTTTTCCATGGCCTAAAACATATCTCAAAACTACTATAAAATATTTTGGAGAAAATACCTCAAACTAGTCGTGTTCCACTCAAGCAACTAGGCCAATAAGGCCAATCTTACAAAGAGACACTCCTTTAAACACCTTCAAAGATCTTGATCTCCATGGAAAATATTTTTTTAAGTTGCCAAACCTCAGATTCCACCTATTTTAGGGAATAGAATGTTCAATAGGGTACCAACCTTCAAACTCTCACTCTAAGTTATTTCAAACTAGGTTTCCCCTAGGGGTTTATTGAAACCCAGACTTCCTCAACACACCACACCCAACCAATACTTGGAACACTTTGAAAATAGCCTACACATGCTGTAAAAACTTACTCCCAACCTTTAGCACTGTTATTTCCTCAAACCCTTACTTGAAACCTCAATTTTTGGTCAAGACACACAAGAAATCAACTAGGACAACAACTCACAAAACGCTTCCATCAACTCTTCAAATCTTGAATCCTTATTGAACATGGAAAACAACCTATCAGCCTTCATTTCACTAAATTCTAGAGGTATCCATCGAAGGAAAAGTTCATACATGCGCATTCTTTAGTGTTGAAAACCCCAAAATAGGGTTTCATACCCATTAGCACCAAAATGATCATAAAACTCACAAACCTCCATGAAATTCAATCAAACAAACTAAAAATTAAAGGTAATACATGCCTTTAACATTCCCATAGGTTTTAGACCATGAACCACTTGTATGGGGCCGTACAGTGGTCTGAAACATATATTTACCAGTCAAAAGTCAGAATTTTACACTAAAAATAGGGAATACTTCTTGATCTTCTTCATTTTTTCCATACTCTCACCTCTTCCTCAAGGTTATCCTCACATTGATGGACTCATAACATAAATGAATGCATAGAATTGATATTCTACTTACCTACACTTGCATGCACCTAACTTTGCAACTTTTTCATCTTTTAGCAACTTTTCTAACCACATTTTGCCAAATTGCAAGCTATGACACAACTGAACTCCCTTAGCTCCAAATGCATTATAAAATGGTCTAATTTACCTTATTGAACACAAAATACTCAACATTAACTGAAATCCTAATATTTGACCATGCTCACTAAAGATGACCATTTTGACAAAATTGAGCTTACAAAGTGCTCCTGCACCAGAGGCCTGGAACGTTGATTTTGAATAAACCCTCTTTGTTTCAAGAATAGAAAGGCCTAAAGAAAGGGTTTAGTGTTTAGATGCATTAGAGAGGGTTCTAGTGACTAAGATATGATAAGATATGAAAAATTTTCTCTGTTGTGAATGCTACAAGGAAGTGAATGTGAATTGGTTTGTTGAGCATTGAATTGAGGTTTTTGAGATTGAAGATTGTTTGAAGCTAATCTAATTATGATTGTTGAAGGTTTTTTTCTCCCTACTCTACATCACAAACCTAGGGTATCAGTTGTTTCCACCTAAATGAAAACTAGAGAATCTTGTGTTTATTGTTCTCAAAACCAAATTTGTGATTGTCAACGAAGTCATGAAGAATATGAATTCAAAGAAGGGTTTGTGATGCTATATCTTATAATTATTCACTATTTCTTTGGCAATGAGGTAACTTAGAAACACAATAAGCATTCTCAATTGCACAAAATTTTCCTTTTTTTTAATTTATTAGAAAGGTAAATGGTATGAATGAATGGAAACTTGCATTAACAACTATGTCAACTCACTGGAATTTATCTAAGCACATGTTCAATGAAGGTGATTTTTTTATGAAACAAAAAAATTAATGAAACTTGCATTAACATTAATGAAAGCTATTAGGTTTTCCAAATTAGTTGAAAATAAAATGAAATAGAGTGAATTCCACTAGCCATGCTGGAAATGGACTACTAAAAGCAATGCAAATAGAATTCATAAGTAAATTTGTGTTAAGTAAATGTCATGTTTTCCATTTTTTTGTTCTTCAAACTCATAAAAATTAAACTTTTTTATGCAAATCTCATCTAATTCAATGTTGAATTCTATGTCCAATTGTTATGATTAATAAAATTATTAAAGAAATTTAGTTTATATTGTCAAAAATAAACAAATATACTAAATATAAACATTTCAATATTACCAAAATGAATATATTACCTCAGATAATGTAAAATGAGGTGGAAACTTCAAAATGTCTTCTTCTACATTGTCTAGCATGCAGATTGATGGTAAAAAGGTGATGGATCAAGCATAGATTGGTAGAATATGAAGTCAAATGCATAAAAAAAGGCATTTTTGAATCAAATAAAGCATTGAACCAGACAAATACAGAAGCATGTGGGCCTGTATCACAGGGTCAACCCCAATTTTACCATTTCAAGGTAAAACACATTTGGCACTCACCAAATTTTGAGAGCACCAAATTTGGTGCTCTCCAAATGTGTTGTTTTGAAAGGGAGAGATTCCATGGAGACAAAGGGAGTGACACTCGAGATAGAGAGAGAGGTGATAGGAGTGAGAGAGATTAGTCTAGGTAGTGTGGTAGCGACTAAGACCTGAGAGTGATAGAGACTTGAGAGGGATAGAGAGTTATCTAGTTATAATGGGGGAAAATACCTGACAACGGGAGAGGGGTTGGGAGGGATGAGACCTGAGAGATACAAAGAGAGAGAGAGAGAGAGGGAGTGTGGGAGAGGGGTTTGGAGTAAAATATATTTGTTTAGGTAGGGTGGGAGGTAAGTGAGGCCTGACAGAGAAGGACTATGAGAGAGGGCAATGGAGTGACATAGAATAGTCTAGGTAGCATGGGAGGGAGTGAGACCTGAGAGAGAGACTTGAGAGGGAGAGATTTATTCAGATATGGTGGGGGGAAGACCTAAGAGAGGGAGTGGGACCCTTAAACCATAAACCCTATACCATTAACCCTTAAACCCTAAACCCCTAAACCATTAACCCTCTACCCTCTACCCCCCCTCTCTCTCTCAACCCTACACCATCTACCCTTAAATTATAAATCATAGTCCCTAAACCCTAAACCCTTAACCCTTAACCCTTAATCCCTAAAATCTAAACCCTCTACCTTATACCCTCTTAATCCCTCAACCCTCAACCCTTAAACCCTAATCCCTCAACCCCTATACCCTCTTAATCCCTCAACCCTCAACCCTTAACCCTTAAACCCTAATCCCTCAACCCTTATACCCTCTTAATCCCTCAACCCTCAACCCCTAAACCCTAATCCCTCAACCCTTATACCCTCTTCATCCCTCAACCCTCAACCCCTATACCCTCTTAATCCCTTAAACCTCAACCCTTAAACCCTAATCCATCAACCCCTATACCCTCTTAATCCCCCAACCCTAACCCTCAACGCTTAAACCCTAATCCCTCAAACCCTATACCCTCTTAATCTCTAAACCCTCAACCCTCAACCTTTAAACCCTAATCCCTCAACCCCTATACCCTCATAATCCCTCAACCCTCAACCCTCAACCCTCAACCCTCAAACCCTAATCCCTCAACCCCTATACCCCTCTTAATCCCTCAACCCTCAACCCTTAAACCCTAATCCCTCAACCCCTATACCCTCTTAATCCCTCAACCCCTCTACCCTCTACCCTCAACACCCCTTCTCTCTCAACCCTACACCA
>CM021109.1:118078000-118094126 GCA_007115665.2 Sequoiadendron giganteum
GGTGCCTCAAAAAATGCATTTTGAGTTGTCAAAAGATGCCTTGTAAGTGGCATAATATGAAAGGTTAAATTTAGAGGTGTTATAATGCATTTTATGATTTTTGTAACTGCCTAAAATTGGGGAGGAATATTTGGACGTGAATCCAATGTTTGGTAGAAGTTTCCAAATGATTAAGAGTCTATAAATATTAGTCATTTTGCTTACAAAAGGATCTTTATGCATTTTACAGGCTTATTCTTTTTCTTCAGAGGTTGAGAAACCATTGAAGGAGTAATCTTCCAGGCTGATAAATCAAGGAGATAGACTTGCAGGCAATGTGTTTACAAGTCTCTAATGGCAATTTCATCAAGAAGTTGCAGTAGTGTTGAATGTTCAAGTTTAGGATGTGCATTTCATCAAATAGTTGGCAGGAGTCGTGTATTTTGGTTTGTTTAGTGTAGTTTATTACATTAGTTTGGTTTGCTGTTGTTAGCAGCAAATATATGTGCATCTAGAACATTATTCTCATGCACTTTGTTGTCCAGAACAACTTTCAACAGTAGCTTCTAGTTTGTAGTTTATTGTTGGGTTTGGTGAATACACTATGTATTGTTGTTGGCTGTTATTACCAGCAACAAATTGATGCAAATTCCATGTTCAAATCTGTATTAGAACATTCAATATTAGTTGGTACTGATTCAATATCAATTTGGGGTGATTTAATGCTTTTTCTCTCATACCCGATTTGCTCATTTCTAAGTTTTTGGTAGAATTTTATTTTTTTGATTTAAAGCTGATTTTTTATGAGGGATATTACATAGGTTCATCATGCTTAATGTTCAAATGAGACGAAAACTTGTTTATATATGCATCCCAATCAAGTTTTTTGGACTTAGGCCAACTTGGGATCATTTTAAAACATCTGAGGCCGACACTAGAGGTGGTCAATATTTAAAATCACATTCTTAGGACTAGGGCACCCACTCTAGTGTTCAAGACTTTTTGGCCCCAAAAACTATGGATGTTAGGGAATTTAATGTATTTTCCCAATCTAGACTCAAAATGCTCAAATTATGAATGTAATTAATTGTATATGAGAAATAGGGTGTTCAATCTAGTATGAAACTGTTAGGGGTAACAATTTACGATGCTGCAATAGCTTATAGCATCATCTAATTTAAATTTTGTTTTGCAAACCCATTTAAACCCAATAACATTCTTACCTCTAGGGTGGGAATAATTTCCCAAGTTTTGTTCTTTAGCTATGCATCTAATTCCTCTTTCATGGCTTGCTCCCATTCTTCTTCTCTCTAGCTTGCTCATATGAGATTGAGTTTGGGAGATTCTACATGTTCAACATTATCAAAGCCCCCTCTTTAGGTGTAGCTAATGGAAGCTTGACATCTAATTCTTCAGCCTTTAGAAGTTGATCTACAAAATTCTTGATGTCAATAGTGAGTTGAAAAGTCCCAACTTCTTCGTCAATCATCACATACCTATTGAATGCCAAACGATCAATATCCACATCAATCAGCCTATAGGCGTTATGATTGTCACTAGCTTGCTCATATGAGATTGAGTTTGGGAGATTCTACATGTTCAACATTATCAAAGCCCCCCCTTTAGGTGTAGCTAATGGAAGCTTGACATCTAAGTCGTTGGCCTTTAGAGGTTGATCTACAAAAGTCTCGATGTCAATTGTGAGTTGAAAAGTCCCAACTTCTTCATCAATCACCACATACTTGGTGAATTCCAAATGATCAATATCCACATCAACCAGCCTATAGGCGTTATGATTGTTAATATATCTCGTGATCATCAAAATCTGACTCTTGGAGTCAAGTATGGTTCTCTTGGCATCTAGAATCTAGACACATGCAATAGAACTGAAAAACTTAAGGTGGTTGATTCTCAATTTCCTCCCAAACCATGCTTCCTTTGAAGGCTTCTCCTTCACTGCATGTGTTGGAGACCTATTGAGAAGGTATACTGCATTGTAAATTGCCTCCACCCAAAAATTATTGGGAACACTTCGGTTCTCCAACATGCACTGAGCCACCTACGTAATAGTGTGATTCCTCCTCTCAACTACACCATTCTGCTGATGTGTATAGGGTGTTGTGAATTGGCATTTAATACCATGTTTAGTATAGAAGTTGGTGAATTCATTGGAACAAATTTCACCCCCATTATCAAACAGGTCTAATAGATATGATTGCACATCCTGACTCTTTTTCTACTAAGGATTTAAACTTCAAAAATTCATTAAACACCTCTGATTTTTCTTTTAAGAAAAACACCCACATTTTCCTATTGAAATCAATTTAGTTTCATACTAGCAATTGAAATGGTGAAAGTTCAAGCCATGTAGAATTTTTTTGTCACAACATTTCATTGTGGAGTTCAGACAAGAGTGTTGGGCATAAAATTAAACTTTTCAATGAAGTTCATTTTGTTAGTGTGTTAGGACGTGGTGTTGGGCCTATGTCTTCTTTTATTGGGGAAATCTCCATGTCACTGATGCTTAGATATAGTCAATTGTTAGATGGTAGTACTAGCATGTATTTTAATTTATTTTAAAATTTTAGAATATCTAGTATTGTGTTAGATGTTTGATGATGCTTGTTGAGTTGGTCATGTTGGAAGTCTGAAAGTGGGACTTATTTTGTTGTTAGTTCTAAGTCTGGCATGGTGAAAAAAAAATCTAATATTTTGGAGTTTTATGTCTGATTTTCCTTCACTTTTAAAATGAATGCTCTGTATGCAAGAGGAGCTATAGAATCAATTGCTTCTAAATTTGTGGCTTGTTTTTGACTGCATCATTAACATTAAAAATGAAAGACCAAAAATAGGGGGGTTATCAAAATGAATTAACAAGATGATAAACCACTATGTTTTTCTAGGGATTTTTTCACTCAATTATGAGGGATAAAATGCATAAATAACAATCAAAAATCAATCCTAACTGTTATAACAACAATGAGGGGAGTTTTAAGAGGCTGAAACAATGTGTACCTTACCGAAAAATTGTTGTTTTGAGGTCACTGAGGACTCATTCGCCCAAAGTGGCAAATGGGTCCCTGTTAGGGTTTCTAAAAAACTAAATATTTGGTTTTGTTCTTCAATGTATGCACTTCCAGCTCCTGAAAGTCTGAAACAAATTTTGTAGCTTTGTTTTTGTGTTCTTGCAATGTAGATGACAACTTTGCAACTTGAAAAATTTGACAACTTTTCTTCAATCTTGTCCTCCACTTGATCTTTGGCATTTAATACCATGTTTAGTATAGAAGTTGGTGAATTCATTGGAACAAATTTCACCCCCATTATCAAATAGGTCTAAGAGATATGATTGCACATCCTGACTCTTTTTCTACTAAGGATTTGAACTTCAAAAATTCATTAAACACCTTTGATTTTTCTTTTAAGAAAAACACCCACATTTTCCTATTGAAATCAATTTAGTTGCATACTAGAAATTGAAATGGTGAAAGTTCAAGCTATGTAGAATTTTTTTGTCACAACATGTGATTGTGGAGTTCAGACAAGAGTGTTGGGCATAAAATTAAACTTTTCAATGAAGTTCATTTTGTTACTGTGTTAGGACGTGGTGTTGGGCCTATGGCTTCTTTTATTGGGGAAATCTCCATGTCATTGATGCTTAGATATAGTCAATTATTAGATGGTAGTACTAGCATGTATTTTAATTTATTTTAAAATTTTAGAATATCTAGTATTGTGTTAGATGTTTGATGATGCTTGTTGTGTTGGTCATGTTGGAAGTATGAAAGTGGGACTTATTTTGTTGTTAGTTCTAAGTCTGGCATGGTGAAAAAAAAATCTAATATTTTGGAGTTTTATGTCTGATTTTCCTTCACTTTTAAAATGAATGCTTTGTATGCAAGAGGAGCTATAGAATCAATTGCTTCTAAATAGGTGGCTTGTTTTTGACTGCATCATTAACATTAAAAATGAAAGACCAAAAATAGGGGGGTTATCAAAATGAATTAACAAGATGATAAACCACTATATTTTTCTAGGGATGTTTTCACTCAATTATGAGGGATAAAATGCATAAATAACAATCAGAAATCAATCCTTACTGTTATAACAACAATGAGGGGAGTTTTAAGAGGCTGAAACAATGTGTACCTTACTGAAAAATTGTTGTTTTGAGGTCACTGAGGACTCATTCGCCCAAAGTGGCGAATGGGTCCCTATTAGGCTTTCTAAAAACTAAATTTTTGGTTTTGTTCTTCAATGTATACACTTCCAGCTCCTGAAAGTCTGAAACAAATTTTGTAGCTTTGTTTCTGTGTTCTTGCGATGTAGATGACAACTTTGCAACTTGACAATTTTGACAACTTTTCTTCAATCTTGTCCTCCACTTGATCTTTGGCATTTAATACCATGTTTAGTATAGAAGTTGGTGAATTCATTGGAAAAAATTTCACCCCCATTATCAAATAGGTCTAAGAGATACGATTGCACATCCTGACTCTTTTTCTACTAAGGATTTAAACTTCAAAAATTCATTAAACAACTCTAATTTTTCTTTTAAGAAAAACACCCACATTTTCCTATTGAAATCAATTTAGTTTCATACTAGAAATTGAAATGGTGAAAGTTCAAGCTGTGTAGAATTTTTTTGTCACAAGATTTGATTGTGCAGTTCAGACAAGAGTGTTGGGCATAAAATTAAACTTTTCAATGAATTTCATTTTGTTATTGTGTTAGGACGTGGTGTTGGGCCTATGCCTTCCCTTATTGGGGAAATCTCCATGTCACTGATGCTTAGATATAGTCAGTTGCTAGATGGTAGTACTGGCATGTATTTTAATTTATTGTAAAATTTTAGAATATCTGGTATTTTGTTAGATGTTTGATAATGCTTGTTGAGTTGGTCATGTTGGAAGTCTGAAAGTGGGACTTATTTTGTTGTTAATTATAAGTCTAGCATGGTGAAAAAAAATTTCTAATATTTTAGTGTTTTATGTCTGATTTTCCTTCACTTTTAAAATGAATGCTTTGTATGCAAGAGGAGCTACATAATCAACTGCTTCTAAATGGGTGGCTTGTTTCCGACTGCATCATTAACATTGAAAATGCAACACCAAAAATAGGGGGGTTATCAAAATGAATTAACAAGATGATAAACCACTATGTTTTTCTAGGGATGTTTCACTCAATTATGAGGGCTAAAATGCATAAATAACAATTAGAAATCAATCCGAATTGTTATAACAACAATGAGGGAAGTTTTAAGAGGTTGTACCTTACTAAAAAATTGTTGTTTTGAGGTCCTTGAGGACTCATTTGCCCAAAGTGGCGAATGGGTCCCTATTAGGGTTTCTGAAAACTGAATTCTGGGTTTTGTTCTTCAATGTCTACATTTCCAGCCCCTGAAAGTTTGAAACAAATTTTGTATCTTTTTTTTTGTGTTCTTGCAATGTAGATGACAACTTTGCAACTTGACAATTTTGACAACTTTTCTTCAATCTTGTCCTCCACTTGATCTTCAATCTAAAAATCTGCAAACACACATCAAAGGAGGTAATTAAACCTTGTGATGAAATAATGAAATATGAACATGAAACATGAAATAATAATACCTTGGGTGATGCCTTGGAATGTAAATTTGCAAACTAACAAGAAGTGGCCATGAAGAATGTAGATCTTGATCTTGAATTAGATGTGAAACAATACTTAATTTGGATCTTGAATGCTACATCAACACACTAGCTCAACAACATGCTTGATGCACTATGCCTTTGACATGATGATATGATCTTGAATTGCTGCAATAAAACTTCAATAATCTGCCCTTGAATGTCCTTGAAATTCTCTATAATGCTCTTGTGAAAGTGCTCTTGATTGCTTATGAAGATCTAGGATTGCTTAGATGAAACTATGTGAATTAACCTTATATTTATACTAAACAAGGTTTAACCTCGAAATTCAAATAATCCAAGCTGACATCAAATCTAGGATTCAAAATCATTAAAATCCCGCCACAAATAAGTTCATAAATGGGTGTCCTAGGTAAGGAGGACCCATTCGCCTAAAGTGGTGAATGGGTCCTAGCACAATTTTCTAGGACCAAGCTTCGGGGAGGTGAAATATCGCTAAAAACCCATCACAAATATGTTCAAAAAAGGGTGTCCTAGGTAAGGAGTTCCCATTCGCCCAAAGTGGCAAATGGGTCCTAGCATAGTTTTTTAGGACTCAAACCTTGCCAATTTAAATGTTATGCAATATTATTAATGGGTGTCAGGATAGATCCTTCAAAAAATGTAATTAATAAGGCTTGGATTTGAATTAAAGGGGCCAATTAAGCTCTAATTAACCTCAATTAATAAATAAATCCCTAGATTAGTGTGAAAGTGTAAGAAAACAGTTTACAACACCCTAAATAAGGCACAATTAAGTACATTTTATCATTAATTGTTAATTCCCAAACTAAGCGTGAAAAAGGGTTACTTTTTTCGATGCTACAAAAAATAACCACACTCTAATTAGTAGTTTACATCACTCTATTTTCAAACAAAAGTTTATATTGATAACCCAATAAAAGTTTAAAAGCTATACAAAATAAAATGGAATATGCTCTCACCTTCGCTGAAGGATTTTTTGTGGTAACAAATTGATGCAAAATTTAAGCATCTACTAATGTCTTGGGACAAAATATGCAACTCTAAAGTAGGAGTCCTCAATATAAGGAATATGACACTTTTCAAATACACCTTAGCATTTGCAACAAAAACTGCATGGAAGTTCTAGAATTCAAAATCTAACGAACAACTAGCATTACTGATCAAAAGAAAAAATCACATAAAAATTTGGGAACACCAACACGTGGAAAAATAATCCTCCTCTTCAAAATGTCCAATTGATAGATCTTCAAAATGTCTCTATCCCAAAGGGATATTTCAATATGGTAGACTCTTGCAGATTCACAAAACTAGAATACAAAGTTCAATCAAGAAAAGGTTGTTGATCATAAAGAAAAGACCATCTTAAAATCCGCTTAAAATAATTGACCCTCATTTTTATCTAGCCAAACAACCCCTTGTAACATGACCACATACCTTATATAGGGAGAAACACAATTTGCTTTGTATATCTCAGCCTTAGCATAAATAATGAAAACAAGGTTTTGTACAAATTGGAACAAAATCCAATTCTTCATGTGGCTGCTTGTGCATGGCAAGCTGATATTGTATCAAATATTTACCCTAACAAAAAAAATTAACTTTTATTTTTTCCATATGTACATACAAGAGTTGCCATAAAATTCTATTCTAGGAACATGCATACTTGTCATATTATGAAATTTTATTCTAGGAACATTTTTGGAGATGATATTTATGTGTAATATAGTTGTCTTATTACTCATTCACATGCATACCCTAATTTTTTGGCATGCCCATCTGATACTGTTCTGGTACCCCTCTATCCTCTAGTAATAATAGCACATACAATATGGAAATGAATAGCAAAACTCTTTGTTCATCGGCCCAAGGACTAGGCTAACTAGCAAGCATGGTTCAAAAGGGCTTACATGGTAATATGAAATTGTTATAAGCTACCAAAAAATTGGCTTTCGAGTTTATTCAGTAGCAAGATATTCGAGAATTTAACACAAGATGTGGTTCAAACAATCTAATAAATTCAATTTCAAATGCACAAATATATCATTGACTGCACCGACTTGATTAGAGCCATTGACTATAGACTAGAATAGAACTAGACTATCTGTTTCCATTGTAAAGTTAATTGACTTTGTGTTAGTCCAACTATCGCCTAGAATACTCCATCGAAAAACCAAGTGTCTAAAGATATTTGGGTCAAGTCATAGTAACAAAAATTGTTCTAAGGATTGAATTGGGAATTATTTTTTAGATAATTAGGAAATTAGAAAATCAAAATCACTGAGATTTTCATCAAAAGTAGATAAAGGAGAAAAAAAGAAAGGAAAGGTCCTTTTATAGTCCAAGATACCAGACAATCTATTTTTGGGTGTAAAAATGGCTTAAAGTAAATGCGACTACCTTGTACTCTCAGTATGCAGGAGAAGAAATGTTGTTTTTCCATCTAGTGCAACACTAAAAAATATTTATTTCTACCTTTCTAACATCAGTGTGTGTGCCCTTAACCAAGCTCAGGGTGAAGAGTATATTTTTAAGATAGCAATAAGAGAGATGCATAATGGAAATACAACCTTTCTACGTCATTCTTAAATGAAGGTTCTACTACTATTTTGTATTTTTTGTAAGATATACTATGTTCTTTCTGTAAACAAAATAGAAGGAGTTGAGTCTTAAATAAAAGAAATGTTGAAATAACCAAGATAAAGTAGAAAAAGTAAAGGGAACATCCTCAATTTGAAGATTGGTGATAGACATGTTCGTTGGGAACACATATATAGGATTTCAATGCTTTATGTTAGAGTTGTAGTAATGTCCAAATACAACAAATTGAGAGTGTTAAGGAGACAAAAACATAGAACATTATGCTGCAATAATTGCAATGGTGACAAGAACATTATAATTAGGTTCTTTGATTGTACAATTTTGACATTTTTGGACGTGTTAAACAATACTATGTACATACTCATAATGGTTGTAGAATATGAATCAAGTATTCCCCTATTTGGTTTATTTCAAAATTATAGTGGAAGATAGAATGTGTAGATTATACCTTGTATGACAAGAACAACACACTTGTGTCTTTTCATTGTATAATTGTTGCATTTTGGGACAAGTTGCACAACATTTTCTAGATATGCATGGTGTCACAAAATCTAAATCAAGTATGCCACTGTTTGGTTGGACTACGTGCAGATTATACCTAGGGTGCTTTGTGTTATGGAAATAACAAAATTTGCAAGAACAATAAAAACACACAAAGTTTTTATACTATGTGAAGTCTGTACTGTGTAGAATAGATATAAGGTAATGGAAATAGTATAGATGCCAAGGGGCATCAAGTTTAGCACTAGGCAATTATTTTCATGGTAGCAAAAGGAAGAGATTGTAGGTATTGTGGGAGGTCCCAAGAATCATAGAGGCAATAAAAGAAATCATAACACAATATACAACATGCTACATGAATGTATATTTAAATGCTTATGGGTATTGAATTGCACACTTTAATGACTTTAATAAATAGCCTCCAAGAATACTACTTCAAGCTTCTAGAGAATCTCAAGACTTATTATAGCAAACAAGCTAAAAAAGGTTGTAAGAATGCAAAAAAATGAGAGATGATAAGATATGGATTCAAAAATGGTAAGAGGTTTAGAAATGCTTGTAGGTATTAAATTGTATGACTTCATGACTCTAAGAAATAGCCTCCAAGGATATCGCTTCAAGCTTCTAGAGAATCTCAAGACTAATTAAAGCGGACAAGCTATGAAAAGGTTGTAGGAATGAAAAAATTGAGAGATGATAAGATATGGATTCAAAAGATAGCAAGAGGTGACTAATCGGGACTCAAATTCACCAAATTAGGTGGTGGCATGGATGGGAGCTATTTAGAAAAGAAAAATCCCAATGGAGTTGTGTTTACAAACATTCTAGTAAGGTTCAAATCTCAAATATGCTACCACAACCATAATGGAGTTTGGATAACCACCACAATTGCATTAGTTTCTTAGTGGTAGCATAATTATTAACAAAATTAGGGTGGGTCACTTGGCATCTCAACTAGTAATAGAAAGGTTTAGTAAATGATTAAAATCGAACCTAAACAAGCTACAACCATGGTATGCCCCCAATTCAACAGATTTGTAACATCAAGTGGTATAACACACTAAAGTAAATACATAAAATAAAACTTCATGTATTAAAATTACTTGTTTAATGGAAATTGTTATGCATATTAGAAAATAATATATATATGTGAAGGTCTAGCCCCCATTTTTATTTTGCGCTCCATTTTTTGGTATATTAACTATCATCTGCATTCAATGTGAACTCCACTAGGTGAAAGAGAGTTTGGCATGCTTTGAAATAGTAACATAGAATAGGAAAATTGGTCACACAAGTTTGATTTCTAAACAATGAGCATGATAGGAAAAATAAGTGACAAGCCAAGCGAAATGTTAAATTGACAACCTCGATACATGGACCAAAATAAACTAGGTGCAAGGAAAAAAAAACAATTGGTTCAGGGACTATATAAATTGGCTCAAGAACCAAAAGTTGGAAATAAAATCAAGATAAGATAAATAGTATGTACACCCTTCAAGTCTTTGTATGCCCTGAAATGCAATCAATTAAGGAGAAGGGGAAAATGTGTAAATTTATTAAAGAGAGTTTATAACAAGATAAATGAGTTACAAGCAATAATGTTGGCCATAATAATGTAGAAAAGTGGGCAAGTGCAAGATAATGGATGTAATATCACTTTTCAAATGCTCAATGGTGTATGTAAGGAAGTTCAAGATGTATGGAATGTCCCTACTTTAGCTAACCTTTTATCAATTAGTAAAATTGTTGATGCATGCATATTGTTGATTTTATCTAAAAGATGTAAAAGGAAAAACTATTGCTTATGGTCTTAGGGAGGAAACTCACACATGTTATGTGCAACCATCCTAATATAGTTGTTCACACAAACATATGACAAAATATCCAATCTACGTTTGGACATCTAGAGGATTTCAATGTATGTTTACCACTCTAATTAGGAATTTATAAAGGTTATAATTTTTGAAAGAACAATTGATTTTTATATTCAAATAAGGGGTATCAAGAGCTAAGGAGCAAATGGAACTAATGCATTTAAGCATTTTTGGACAAACATAATGAATATCACATACAGGGGTAAGCGTAAGGGACTATGGGATCAAAAGGGAGTCTTAAGTGTCCCATTTTTTCTTGAAATGAGTGAAACTTGAAGTTTCAAAGTAAATGAATAACATACATGCATTGAAAATGTGACAATGTACAATGTGATTAGACCAAGAGTTATAGTATTCAAAATCTAGTTTCTAAACTAATATTTAAGAGAATTATGTAAATTAAAAGGATCAAAGGGCAAGTCCACACAAAGGTCCTTTTCTTTTTATCAATAAAATATAACATAGCATCATGTGTGCACCTCCCTTGTTTTGTTTCATCAACCATTGGTGGAAAGATAAATAAGATCATTTATTACACGTTAATTAATTTTTAACAAAAACTTTCTTGGGAATTTTCAAAGTGAAAACATCCTAAACAATCAATCACTATGCATGCGCATCACTGACTTCTAAAAAATTATAAATGTAAAGATTTTCTATTTGTATAAAATAAACTATAAAACAATCCAATATATATTTTTTAATTTTCTCAAATGTACCAACAAACATTGTGTGTATTTGAGACATATGAACACATTACTTGAAGCAAGTAATTTATTTTACCTTAATTTATTCAAACTAGATATAATTATATGGTTAGAAAGATAAGTTGTTTGACATTATAGTGGTGGTTTCATGGAATCTTCTATTAAAACATGTTATATTAATAAGGAAGTTCAAACATGTGATGTTTTGTGTAAAACATTGATTTGGGAGCCCAATGTCCAAGGCTAACTCTCAAGATTGAAAATATAGGACTATTTCAAGCCATAGGTTAATAATTTCATTGGTTTAAATATGACATGCACATATTATTATGACATCACACTACTAAAGTAGCGATCAAACCATATTGCAATTGGGTTATATTGTACTCACTTTAGTGATTGATCACACACTTAGAAGCACAATTGTGTTGTGACTTATTACACAATTTTTATTATTTCCAAGCCCCCATCTTTATGCACATGCTTGGAGGTGCAAGATATTTAATTGCCTTTATTGATGATTTCTCCACAATGAACTTTAAATAATAAATGAGATGCATTAAAAATGTTGAAGATATTCAAAGTCTTAAGTGATAAAAAATTGGCAAGCTCTTCCAAAAAGTTAAGATGCGACAAAAGGGGTGAGTACACCTCTAGTGCATTCAAAAGCTACTATGATTAAGAGCATTCGTATTGAGTTATCTAATTCTTTTTAGGTAGAAGAAATTACTACAACTGCATATGTCCAAAATTTGTTAGTTATTGATGCATTACAATAGAAGACTCTTTATGAATCCTTTGAAATATTTTTGTTGCCTAGAATATGCATGCACACTAGATCAAAATTGAAAAATGAAGAAGAAGCACACACTGATCAAATATAACTTGGATTCAAATGCACATAGATTATATGACCCCATAGCACATTACTTAGTAATAAGTAGAGATGACATATTTGATGAAAGCTCAACCATACATAGGCCAATGAAGGCAAGAATGTAAAGGAAACACAAATAGACAATATTGATGATGAATTTGAATATTTTAGGATGATTTCTACTCCATAAAAATTCTCCACAATACAATATGAATCTAAAAAATGAATACCACAAATTTTATGCAAGAAAGTGGTGGTGCCACGATGCTCCTCAAGGCCTAATATTGGTCACCTACATGCATGTTTAGTTAGAGGGAGGTTGTGTCAGTTTAAGAAAAGGTCGCAACCTCAGTTGTAAGAAAAATATTGCTTTGGTATAGGTAGTTTCTACTCACTATGATTACCTCCTTCTATAGGTACAAAAAAAAGAATCACGCATAAATATATACAAGCAATGTTAGAATAATAGAAGGTATCAAATCTTCCTCATCCCTTAACAACATAAAGTGTACTCTTCCCTACATAATATCTCCTACTCTCAGCACATAGTGCTTGTTTTCAACCAACTTTTCCTTCCCATAACTACTATACTTATCACGTGCATGCACCTCCAATACCAAACTCTCTATTCTCCTCTCTTGAAGCTTTTGTTTCTCTCTTATACAAAACCGTTGATTTTAAATTAAAACCTCCCTTATAGTTTCGAAAGAGATAAAGATAGAGATAGAGAGAGGGAAATTAATAGAGAAATGAGCCCACATAATAAGAGAAAGAGAAATAAGGAAAATGGAAACAAAAGGAAAGTAAAGAAAGAAAAAATGAGAGAAAGAAAGGGGCAAAAAAGAAGAAGAAGAAGAAGAAAGAAAAGAGATAGAAAGAGAGAACATTAAACAAGGAAGAGACGAAGAGAGTGAATGAGTTAAGGACAAATAAATAAAATGTGAGGGTAATTAAAAAAGGAAATGAAGACAAAAATAAATATAATGAAGAAATGTAATAGTGAAAAAGGAAATGACAAAAGGTAGAAAGGTAAAGAGGAAAATATTTGGACTGAAAGAAAAACATAAATAGATGTAGTAATAAATAAACAAGGAGATACGAAAAGAAACATTAGAAATAAAAGGAATGAACGGAGAGGGAGAGGGAGAAGGGAAAGATCAAGACCATGATAAAGAGAGATTAATAGTGACAAAGTACACTAGAATAAAAAACAATGAAAGAAAGAAAGACATAATAGGGTTATAGTTCTATGGTCTAGAGTTCATAATGTCTAGCCTCCTGTGTAAATATGGTCCATATCAAATAATCACTAGTTTAGGTTCCAATGTCTCAAGTCTAGAAGTTGAAAGTCTAGGTCCAAGGAACCATTGTATAGGGTGATGGTTTCTTGAACTAGGGTCCATAATCTATGAATCCATAGTCTAAGGTTAAAGTTTTTGAGGTCTAGGATCTTATTTTCAAGGTGTATGCCTCATTTTTTAAGGTCACATATACAAAGCATAAGATTTTGATTGAAGGATTTGACATATGTGGTCCATGTCTATATTGTATAGTCCTAATACCAAGGTCAAGGATATAGTGTCCAAGATCCAACAGTTTAGTGGTTTTCGGGTTGAAGTGCAATGGTGAGGTTCAAGTGTGCAAGTTATAGTCTATGAGAATGAGGGTTTAGTGTCTAGGATCCAAATTTTGATGCCTAGGTTCCAGGGTCTAGTATCCATGTTCTTGTAACAAAGGTCAAATATCCAAGGTCTATTATATAGGATCCATGGCATAGAGTAAATGTTTCTTGATCTAGTGTCCATGGTACATAATTCTAGAGTATAGGGTTTCAAATTTTAGGGTCAAACATTCAAGAGTTTCTTATATAGGGTAAAGGTTTCTTATTTGAAGGTCCATGACTCTAATTTGTAAGCTATAGGGTTCCAGATTCTATGGTCTAGAATCTTAGGGTTAAGGGAAAGAGTCAAGGTTTCTTTGTCTAAAGTACATATTCTACAAGTCCATGGTCTACAAGTCTAGGGTTCAACTTCCAATATCTCAATGCTCTAAGTTCTTGGGTTGCATACTCAAGGCACATTGTTCAAGTTCTAGGATGAAAGGTATAACATCCATGTTACTAGATCCAAAGTCTAGGCTCTAGCATCCAAACTCTAAGGTCAATAATCCATGGGCCAATCCACATAATTCATAAAGAAAACTACAAAGAAAAAAACGTTAAAAAAGAAAGATAGCAATAGAGAAAGAAAAAAGGGAAATAAAAAAAATATTGAGAAAACTCGAAAAAAAAAAGATAAATAGAGGGTAGGAGAGAATGATAGATTAAAAAAAATGACAGAAATAAAATAAATAAATAAATAAATTCAAAGATAAAATAGAGAGAGAGATGGAGAATAAAAGAGATTGTAAGCGAAGGAGAGAGAGAGAGAGAGAGAGAGAGAGAGAGAGAGAGAGAGAGAGAGAGAGAGAGAGAGAGAGAGAGAGTATTGATGGGTGAACCCATGGTTTCTTGCTTGCAATCCCATGACAAAGAATTCCTTGGCTTTATTTATTTGGGTTTATTCATTTCCATCCCTCTTTAAATGGTTTATTTGAGGAGGTATGGTTGCATCTATGGGAAAGATATATAAGTATGTTTTACACTATTAGAATATCCCATTCTCATGTCAAAAATTCTTTCTAATTAAACATACTATTGTTAACTTCTTGATTATCAAACTGCCATACATGAAAAAATTTATACCTAGTGAAATGGACCTTAGTTATCCTATTTAGGTATGCACCTTCCTCTAGATTATTCTTAAGATGATGATATTCCATAAAACATGATCTCTTGAACAAGAGTGTTTGGGGTGAGGAATCTTCAAATCCTACTAAACAAAAACATGATAACTCGTCTTCACCTTTGCAAAGGTGCTATGTGAATTTCATCAAGGAGGACAAGAATGATTCTAAAACACCTTTGATCCTATTTAATGGTTACACAACATCCTCTAGATGCTTCATAAGATGAAGTTACTTCCTTAAAACATGATCTCTTAAACAAGAGAGTTTGGGGTTAGGCATGTTAGAATCTTGGTAAATAAGGAGAGCATGATACCTCCTCTTTTCCTCCACAATTCTATTATGCAAATATTGTGAAGAAGGATTATAATGCTTTTGAGGCACCTTTTATCAAAAGTGTAGAGAATGATGTTAAGGTTGTTAAACGGGATGAATTTTTGGGGTACCAGTCAATACGTACACTAAAACCTTTCTATCAAATTTCTTGGGATATGTCTACTTTTGCTCAAAAGATTCTAATCCAGAGCCCTTTTGAAGATGAAAACAAGTATGGACTTCTATTCTTTCATAGGAAGAAGAATGGGGATATGGAGATAGGTTTGTGGATTTAATTTTATCATAGATTAACCGATTCCTATCTACGTCTTTATCACACTTAGAGGATAAAGAAGATATTGTGTATTTCATATGGACAAATTTATAATAAGAAGGTTAGAATATATAAACTAGTGTTGGTATAACTCTCTGCTCACATGAAAAGAGTATAGATTTTCTTCTATCTACATTTTATTTTTGGTTTGTGATTTTTTTGGCTAGGACCTCTTTAATAGATCTCAATTATTTATCTAAGAGAGAGAACAAGATAAAAATAACTAATAAAGATTAAAGTTTTGATAACAACCCCAACGAGATCTACAAATTATGCACATTTTTTTGACAACATTACAATCATGATAACAATGAGTATTCAACAACTAAAGAAAGTAATGCAAGTAAATTTCTAGCAACAAATAATTTACCATTCATACCTATGATAGGTCGTTCCAGAAATGCTAATATTTTAAAACAAAAAGGCCAATAGAGGAATCACAACTAACATTACCTATAGTATGGCTTAAGTTTTCTATGAGGTGATGTGGAATCCATGTCTTTAAC
>CM021109.1:118094226-118115818 GCA_007115665.2 Sequoiadendron giganteum
ATGCTAGCACATCATATCAAGCTCATTGCAAGAATAGACTCGCTCAAGTATTTTCTTTCCAAAGTAAATCTCATAGGATGAACGACAAAGTGGGTTATGATTTTGACAGAGCGTGACATTGATTATGAACTCAACGCTATTAAAGGACAAGCAATCACAGATCAACTGGCAGAAGCACCAATATATGCAAAAAATCCACTTGTTTCAGAGTTCCCTGATGTATCATTCTTTAACCTTAGTGTAGAAAATCATTGGAAAATGTACTTTGATGGGTCCTACACACAACACAGGTCAGGAGCGGGAATCTTCTTCATCACTCCACAAGGGGATTGCATATTGTTGATGCCAAAATTTGACAAGGTAACATCCCTTTGTGGGAAACTCAGTTAAAGGGGGAACCTATAGCGCTAAACTGAGTAACCTCCAAATTTTAAAGAAGTCGGCTTCTTCTATAACTTGGGTTTGAATGGGAAAAGGAAGTAGATATAAAAATAAAAAATCTAACTAGGGTGATGCGCCAAGATTTAGATGTAAAGCATGATAAATCTATCTTGTGGATACAATTTACGGGCCCGTTCAGCAACCTGCTATGTCCCAGAATGACAAAAAATAAAGATAGAAGCCTAAATGATTCACTCAATGACATAAAATAATATTCATACACATTTACTAAAAAGAGGAGTCAAAGACATGATCCAAACCAGCAAACTTGCATTAAATTTATAGAAGTTCTACAAATGAAACACTCAGTACCATAATGGCAGAGTAAAACTTATCAAATATCCTAAGAAAATAGAAAGACTGAACAAGGGCACAGTCTATAAGTTCTTTGCAATAATCTAAAAGAAATTAAAGGTCTGGTTCTTCCACCAATTTCTTTTGTCAAAATCTGAACCCCTGCTTTGAAAGAAGCGGCAATATTTATAGTAAAATCCCCAGCCTAGTGAGCTAGTAATAGAAAAGATCCTTCGATCATGAGCAATGATGTATATGGCAATGATTTTTTGGTCGTTGCAATGGAAAAAGATTTGAGCCATGAACAAGGTTGCCCTAATGCCAGATGCATCCCCTGCGAATAATGGTAGTGGTCCCAGCATAATAGAGTGCCAACATGTGTCATCCACTTATGATGGCAGTTATAATATGTGGAAACTGTTGGGAGGTTGTTGCTTGCTTCATCCCCTTGCACGAAGAAACCTTTAGAAGATCCATGTGGCAAGCGATCGGGACCCAATGTTCATTCTCCCTTTCATGAGATGAAAATCTATGTGGTGAAGACATGTGGAGGTCCTCCAAACATACTACGATGTAGGTGGGGGCCGCCAAGGAATGTGTGCGGGTAGTCACTACATGGCATTCGATCGGGGCCCAATAGGGAAGTGACTGGAAGAAGCACTGGAGAGTGTGAACTGCCAACACGTGGAAGCATGGTGGATTTCATTACGAAGTGAAGGAAAGAATCCTTATGAGGAGCACTCAGCTGACAAGTGGTAGTATTTGAATAAAGCCTTGCGAAAGGCACTCGATGTTGCATTCAATAGATGGTCGTGGCTGGTACTTAGAAAAATAAAATAACTCGAAGGGAGCTTGGGGAAATTTATATTCATAGCTTTTGGTGACTTATCAGGGGTGTTTCGCCTATGAAATGAGGAACCCAAAATTTTTTGGTTTGCAGACCAAATCCTTCTCCATTGGGTGATGCAATCAGAGCTTAGAGAGGGCGATCTACATAGGCATCCATTCGGCCTCGAATGGAGTCAATATGTCGCACAGACTTTCTTGCGCTCCATGCAGATCGATCATTTCTTTGTAAGGCAGCGTCACCGACATACCGGCCCAGGACTCAAGTTGTAAAATAAGTCATGCAATCAGATGAGTGACGCTCTCAATATCTTCTGCAATAAGAAGTTGACTGAAACTCTAAAAAGTAGATGCATTCCATTGCTTTTCTTCAATCCTCACCGTAATATGCTTCGTCGTGGCCATCGATTCATCTCCACGAATAGGGATGGTAAGCCCATCTGAGTTAGGTGAGAGAACCTTTCCTGCATGCTACTCATGGTTTGATCCAATGTGGTGGTGCACTTTCTCACATGAAAGATGATCATGTAGCAATGGATGAACCTGTTAGTTGTTTTGACAGTGGCCTTCTGATCTTCAATTCCTGCACCTACCAAGACTTCATCTGGGACCATATATAGCATGTCCAACAACCTCCTGGCTTCTGAAACTCTCTCTATGATGGATTGATGGAACCGCTCGATTGCTTCATGGACTTCCCTTCCCAAACTTGTTGCCTTTACCATAAATTGGAGCGTCGGCTCTAGAGTTAGGCAGAAGACCTTCACTCTTTCCCAGTATGAAACATATAACTTTTTGGCTACTTAAAGAAGGTATCACCCAACGACAGGAGGTTGGGTGGATTTTTTTAATAGGGCTATCTTTGCATCCCTCAATTCCATATTATGTGTGAGCTTCACAACCTTTTGGTTTTCCATGGAGAGATGTCCCTATAGGTTCTACAATTTTGTGATCTATCTTGCCTCGGCTCGTTCCTTGTTTTCTACTTCCTTCTCCAAGGAATACTTCATTTCTTGAACATCATTCTCCAATTGGGCCTGGCAGATTTCTAAATCCACATCTTTTTGTTGTATCTATTTCTCTAGTTGAACACGCTAGGGATGAAATTCTTCATTCTTTTGTTGCACTTCTTTCCCCAACTCCGCCAACTAGTATTGATATCCTTTGTTCTTTTATTGTAGCTCAGTGACAAGGTTAGGATCAAGAGATTGGAACTTCGCAAGTTCCTCTCAAAGCTTCATTTGCTTCGCCTTTGCTAGTTGGGATAAGCGCTTAAATTCAACATCCCTCACCTTTTCCTTGGTGAGAAAGACCTCGACCCTTTCCTTGACACCTTTCAGCTCTTCTTCCCTCTTCCTTAGTTGGCGATCAGATTTAAGAAAGCCAGTGGTCACCACTCGCTGCGTTTCCTCCATGAGCTCCACTTTGTCTTGAGGTCGGGCTATACTTAGGTCGAGCCCTATGGCATACATATTGTAGTCATCTGGTTGCATCTCTCCTTGTGGTTTGTTGATAGTCGGGTACATGGTCACAAAATTTAGCGACTGTTGGACCTCATTAAAAATAGTCTGCACTTTTGGCTCTGCTAATCTTTCAGCATATTTAGCCTTTTTCTTCTGGGCTCTGATTTCTGATTCCTTCTTAGTTTTTTCTCCCTCTAATAAGAATTTTGACGGTGATCCAATGAGTCTGCTTGCAAAAGGTGCACCGAGAGGAAGGGAAAAAGGAAAAGAGATGGTAGCGAACCCGAGCGACTTCCTCTTTTGAACACTAACTATTTGAGGAGAGAAAGGAGGGATATTCCAATATCCAACCTACGAACTAGTAGGAGGGCTCAAGGGAAGTGGCGTCATGGTGGATTCCATCTGTTGGGAAGAGTGGTTCAGGTCCAACACGAAAATGACAAGGGAGGTATCAATGATGGTGGTAGAGGTAGCATGTAGAGCGCTTAGAGACACAGAATGGGCCAAGGAAAATGGTGCAAGGTTCTATGGAGGAGTAAAGACAAATGGGGTCGCATGAGAGAACTGTGTTAAACCTCCCATGATCATTGAAGCAGTGGCTAAAAAGGAAGGATCAGTGCTTGAAAAGAGAGGTGCAGTGGGCACAGTAGGGGCAACTAAGGATTGTGAAATAGGAGAAAAGGGATTGAAAGATACCTGTGGCATGGATGATTGTGATCCTTGGCTCGTCACTGGTTTTTGTCTCGCCTCAGGGTCCTGTGAACACTCTTCTTTAGATGATTCGGTGTGCTACTGCTTTTTTGGTGGTGAGTCTTCTACCACTACGATTTCAGATTATTATGGTTGGGTTGTTCTGGTCCTTCTTGCAGTCCAATTGCAAGTCATCAAAGACCTCATGCATGATATGTTCACCTGTACTTTAGAAGAAACCTTGGCAGGTTGCTTCATGGTTTTCCCTTTTCGCTGCACCAAGGTCGTTTGAGCTTCTATCTCTGGTTTTGCTCCTTCGTCTGATTGTGCTTCAGCCTCTTCTGAATCGGAGCCTTTCTCATCATTATCGTCAAAATTTAGATGCTCATTATTCCATAATTTTTCAAACCTGTCATCCATTTCTATGCTATCATAAGGAGCCTCGGTGCACCAGATCTCCTGGTGATATATCCAAAAATCGTTAATCTTCTCTTCCTTCCAGTTGTAATTCCTCACTAGGTTGTTGCGAAGAATAGCCCCAATCTACTTTGTTTTATCATATTTCTCAGTCCAGTAGTAGAATCCGAGCCAAGGAGGTCAACCACCTTCGGTCAAAATGTAAGCTAGGTCAACCATAAGTTCATATGCATCTGTCAATGGATCTTGACACTTTTCCCAGTAATGTTGGGGGTTGTGTGTTACCTTGGCATACTCATTCAACAAGTCATTAATGAGGTTGTAATTCTATTTATCGTAAATCCCTACTAGCCCTAAATGAGCTAGTTTTGCTTCAAGCAGGTCGTGATTTCTCTTCTTTGCCATCATCACAGTCTTGAAGCTCATTGGGTAACAGAAAAATCACTTCTTTGATTTTCCATCGTAAAAGGTGAAGTCAATAATAAATACTTGACAGAAAACTTCAAGTGTCAGTACTCAATTTTTAGGACACGTCGGGAGCCAGAAGGGCTCCCCGATGAAGCTGCACAATCGAACTATCGTGAAGTCCTCGCCCATAAACCAATCACACTTCAGAGTGAATTTTTGCATGAACTCAGTCTGGTTTGAGCTAAACCGTAAGACACTTCTATCTTCCCTCAAATCCTACAAAATCGGACCTAAGAAATAATCTGAGAATGCATAATAATCATATGTTGTAGAGAGGAGAGGAGTCCAAGTGGAAACCGGTTTTTTCCTTTGGTTTTCATCAAAAATGGATAGCCCTGGATGCTTCTAGAAAAAGTTGAGGTTTTGATGCAAGAAAATATAGGCGAGGAAGGATGAAAACCTGAACCTCTATTGTAGGTGGTACTCTACTATTTGGCTAAGCATCTCCTAGATGAGGAATTTTGTGAAATTGTACCAGAAAAGAGAATTTTTCTTGCACAACCGAAACCCCAAGCCTAGTTGAAACTCTTAAACCTCTTTTTTAGTGTCTAGGCTGCAAACAAATTCCATCATTGAGAAGGCATCCTTCATATCATCCTTGAATTTTTTATGCATTGTCGGGATCTACATTGGCTTCTTCTGAGCTTCTTTCTACCTTTGTGTCTCCGTGTTATAAAAGCTCAGAGAAAAATCTTTGGTTCTCCAATAGGACTCTCCTTTTTCTGGAGTGAATGACTCCATTTGAGATAATTTGGAGTTTCGTTCTAGGATGCACATGTCCCAAGTAGCCTCTTTGCAGATAATAAGACTTAGTTCCCGACCCACAATGGTGTCGGTATTCGGGTTGAAATGTCTGATGGCCTCATCGACCAATTCAAGGCAGTAGTGTACGAGTGGGACCATATATTTTGGAAACCCATTGTACCAATATTTATGTGCCAAGGATTCCAGGTTGTTATTCCCTTTCATTCTTTTATAGGTCACCTCCCTAAACGTTTTAGAGTTCTTTGCAAGGATGGGTTCATGAATATTATCCCATTCTTCTTTAATTTGGCTATGATCTTTGTGGGGGCTCTTCTTTTCTACAACCGACGTATTCACCCACATTGGCTTGTCTGGTATACCGGGCGAAGCGTAAGAGGTATTCTCGAAGACATGCAGCTGTTGTTGCATACATGGCTTCAAATAAATTTTGGGTCCTTTATTCTTACATTTTTGTTTGGGAACTTTTAGTAGCCTCCATTTTCTGTGAACTTCCACTCAGAAAGCACACTGAAGCGGTATGAATGGAACCTAGAGCACTACACAAGGCTCTGGACTCAAACCCAGATGACCTCCTGCTTCAACCTCAATTTACACTGGGGCAGTGAATTTTTTGCAATTACCTCTACATTCAACTACATTGTTGTTGAATGCACCACACTTGGTTCTCTTAACAATTTTTTTCTTCCAAGTCCCTTTATGTACTCAAGAATTTTTATGTTTTCTTTAGCCTTTGCATGCGAAACTTAGCCTTTTCCTTCAATTTCTTGCCTTCAACCGGTAGACAGTGGTTGCCTTTTTGCATTTAATTTGGCATGTAATGCCAACTCTTTCATCCATGCGAAATGCAATACTTGTCTCCTTTGAAAAGACAAGAATTCATAATTACATCAGTGATAACGTCCCTTCGACATGATTTTCTTGGGAAATTGAGCCGTGGGTGAAATTATTTCCATCTTTTGCACACCTTGGCAATTAATATATCTAAAAGTATAATTAAACTGAAACCGTAATGAGTACATAGAAAAGATTTGAGTTCAACCTTGGATCTTGAAACTGCCTACATCGTGACACCTCAACATCCATCTGTCTAAGCCATTGCTTGGGACTGCCACCAATTTGCACTAATTGATTGCCGCTCCTTGATCTTACACACAACAATTCGTACCTATGGACATAATTGAGATGGAATATTGAGCTAGCCTTTTGGTGGGATTTTTGAGTTAACACTTGATTATCAGCACACTTTGTATGCAGGCTACCTCAGATATTTCTATAAGTAGGTCCTAACATAGTACTGGAATCATACTTAGTGATTAGCAAAAGTAGTATTGGGAAATTAGATAGGATTATCATTTAGGCGGTTGAGTAGGTTCCGAATTTGTGTAGGGCCTAGAGTTGGGTAGTCAAGTAGAGGTTGATACAATGAATACTCCAATCATATTAGTATGCAACAAGTCTCAAATAGCCTTTCTGGGAGAGATTTTGAATAGGCTTCTGAAGTGTATGACTGAGAACAAGCACTCACTGGCTATCATAGCCATAAAATGGATCCTGAGTAGGGATTGTATTGCATATGAAGACAAGTATTGGGTGAATACTGATATTTGCTCCTATTTTGTTGCCTCGCTGCTCGACATTCAGGTTCCAAAATCCATGATTATGTGTTTGACGCTCATGATTTTTCCAAAGAGGTGCCTCAGAGGCCTTGGTGAAGCAGTGACCAATGTGGTGTATGGCCTGGGCCTTCCTGTCATGAGTGACCTACAAAAGCACATTGAAGAAGATGCAGTGGTACCATGGGTGCCATTCCTAAGCACGTTTTGGCTTCATTCACTCATTGAGCATCGTGAGAGGTCCACCCGTGCATGCCACTTTCTTTTGTGCTACTACAATTTAGTGTTGTTCTATGATGTGGATTGGTACACTGACTTTAGGAACCTTGTGTTCCCTCCATCACTCATTCTAGGAGTTGACACTATGACTGCTCTAGGTCTCGTTGCTAGTGTTGACAACCTTCATGCTTCCCTAACAATGCCCCTGTCGATGAAGACAATGTTCATGTCCCAAATACCTGAAGTTTAAAATGCTTTTTCCCTTTTTGTATAGATATGCCTAAAGAAAAGGGCTCGCATACATATATATAAGGAATTCGTATACATGTAGTCATACTTTTGAGCACATGGTCATAGAGCCATTTTGACAATTTTTTCTATTAAAGCACATATATATAATGAATATACTTGCTTATCTTAAACTCCTTGTCTTCATTCTTGTGTTTTATGTAATATGGATTAAACTAAATTCTCCGCATATTTATTTTCTACAACATGAGCAGGATAGTCTTTCTCTATTCTTTTAGTAATGAGTTTCATGAATTTTCCTACTTCCTGCATTTGCAAAATTATTGAAAAGACCGGCCGACAAAACACAAAAGGGATATTAATTACATTATTTACATATTTACACCTGTGTGAAGTGACTGAAGCTTAATTGAACAATTTTAAGTGAATCCCATTAACCGTAATTCCTAGTGCTTCTTGTTCCGTGTTCTCTAATTCAAATGCATTATGTTGCTTGCATTGAATTATTTTGAAAGGACCCTCCCAGAGTTTGTCAAATTATCCATGCTGGTCAGGCCTTGTGGCCCTTTCGTTGAATTTTAGTACCAAGTCTTCACACTTTAGACCTTGGTCTGAATCTTTCTTGTCGAACCACTTCTTAACCACCTGTTGGCGGTTGGACATGGATATTAGGGATTTCTCCCTTTTTTCTTGTACTTCCAGCAATTCAACCAACCGAACCTCCATAGCTTCGTCTCCTCAATTTCCAGAGACTTCAGTAGTAGCGCAGGTATCTCTATAGAGATAGGCAACAGTTCCTCCTTCCCATACATTAGTTCGTATAGAAAAGTTTTTGGGGCTTGCTTAGGAGTTATGCAGTATGCCCATAATGTTGTATAGAGATTCTTGAGCCATTCCTTCTCATGATCGGACCCGATCCTTTTAATGAGTCAAACTAGATTTTTGTTAGTCGGCTCAGCCAGGTTGTTCCCTTGTAGGTCGTAGTTTGATGATGTTTTCAAGAATATTCCATGCTCAAATGTGAACTAACATACCTTGGATCCTAAGAAAGCTTTGGCATTTTTCGATATGATAGTCTTTGGTGCACCAAATCTCGTTACTAGCCCCTCAAGAAAGTCCACAATTTCTGCCTTTATCGCATTCTTCAGGGGTAGGGCTTTAGTCCACCTTGTGAAGTAGTTTGTGGCTATGAGAATCCACTTGTGACCAGTGTTGGAGGGTGGGGTTCATCATCCCAATGAAATCTAGCCCCCATTGCATGAATAGTTCATCTACTACTATTGGATTGAGAGGCATGGCAAAAAAATTTCTTCTCCCTGTGAAGAATTGGCATTCTTTGCAGGCTTTTACCATATTGTAGGAGTCATTGAATAGTGTAGGCCAGAAGTTCCCAGCATGCAGAATTTTGATGGTGGTGGTCTCTGTAGAGAAGTATTCGCCTTTAGGGTTGTTGTGGAAGGTTTCGATAATTTTCTTTGCTTGCTCCATGGTGACGCTCTGCAATAAGACGTCGTTGAAATTCATCTTGAAGAGGATCCCTTCAATAAGTGAGTACCCACTCTTTTGCAGTCAATAGAATCTTCTTCTCTGAGAAGGAAGTCTCGGTAGATAATTTCTAGTGTGCATAAACCTTACTCTATCTGTCAACCATCAACCTTCGGGTTTGGACTCATTTATTAGGACTAGCTCTGCTTGCTCTTCTTTGATTTCCATTTCTTCATTGTGCGCCAAATATTCGCACAACCCTCTTCCTTTGACAGTCTTTGTAGGCTTGACCTTGATGTTGTATTCTAGGATCGTGGTGATCTAGTTGGCCCTTTTTTCAGTGATCTCTCCTTCCATAATGTATTCGCGCACATTGGAGTGTGTGACATAAACGATCACCTTATTGCAAGATATAAGATGTCAAAACTTCTTGAGTCCCTTTATGATTGTGAATGCTTTCCTTTCAACAAAGTTATAGTTCATCCTGTATTCCTTCAAGGTCTGAGATTGAAATGCTATCGGATGTTCTCACTTCCCTTCATCGTCCTTCTGAGTCAGAATAGTAGCTATGATTTTTTGCTACTAAAGACATACATTATGAAGTCTTTTGAAAAATATGGATTTACCAACATAGGAGCCAAAGAAATAGCATCCTTCACCCTCTCAAAAGCTTCTCTTGTCCATTTGAACAATTGGTCCTTTTTTAGCATCAGGGTGATCCGTCTGATTATTCCTGCAAAATTAGAAATAAACTTACTTACAAAGTTAACCTTCCCCAAAAAATATTGGACTCCTTTCTTGTTGTCCGAAAGGGGAAGTTCCCTTATTTCTTTTACCCTTTCAAGATCAATAGTGATTCCTTCTTGGGACACTACATGTCCCAACAATTTGCCTTGCGGTACTCCGAAGACACATTTTTTTGTGTTCAGGGATACCCTGAACTCTTGGAATTTTTTGAAAACCTCTTCTAGATGATCAAAATGGTCATCTTTGGACTTGGAAAATATAGTCAAATCATCTAAATAGATGAGGATAATCTTTTTCATCAATCCGCTGAAGGTTATCTCCATTGCCCGCTGGAAGGTGGCTCCCACATTTGAGAGGCTGAAAGGCATCTTAGCATATGAAAACGTTCCCCACTTGGTGGTGAACGTGGTCTTGTGTTGATCTTCTTCTTTAACCCAAACCTAATTGTAGCCTGAGAAGCCATCCAATAGAGAAAACATCTCTGAACCTGTCACGGTCTGCAAGATTGATTCCATGGAAGGCAGTGGATAATGATCTTTTAGTGATGCCCTATTTAGGTCACAAAAGTCAACATAGAGACAAATGTCTCCATTTTTCTTTCAAACCAGAATGAGGTTAGATACCCACGTACTGTGCTTGATTGGAAAGACAATCTTTGACTGGATCAGCTTCCCTAGCTCTTATTCCACTAGGGCTTCAATCTTTGGATTGACGAGCCTCTTTTTTTGTTAGACCGGTTTAACACCTTTTGTTAGTTCGATGGTGTGTTGGATGATGTCAAGATCATATCCCTTGAGGTCATCATAAGACCAGGCCATGACCCCTTCGTATTTTTCGTACAAGTGTATAAGCCTATCTTTGTCACGCTGTAAAACTTATTTCTCGACCTTTAGTCTTCTTCCGTCTCTGACCTCCAGGTCAGCGTAGTCTACTTGGTTTGCTACAAATTTTCTCCTATCATTCCTTGCATCATCACAATCAAACAAATTTTTGAGAGTTACTAGCCCTTTTGGAAGTTTGTTTGATCTCAACTGAATGATCTTCCCTTCATATGCTTCTTCAATCTTTGGCTGGAACTGATTGATGAACTCTCCCGACTGTTGAATGAACGAGGTGATGTGTTTGTCACTTTCAAACACTTGCCAGCTTTGATCATTATCTGGGATAGAGGGTCATACAATCACTCAAATAGAGTGTGCATTCTCAATTAAATCAAAGATAGGATCGAATTGAGATTCTATTGTTTCCATGTAATCCATAGTTGAATTTCGCTCCCTTGGCATTGCGTGAATGTTAAAATCTTTGAATATTTCAATGAGGTCCCATACCCTGTGCCTATAAGACCGCATTTAGACATTTTTTGCAGCTGAGATGTTTCTGACTTGATTGATTACAAGTTCAAAATCTCTGAACACCATTATTTGTTTGACACCCATGCACTTTGCAAGGCTTAGCCCTTGCACAAGACCTTCATATTCGGCTTCATTGTTTCAGCAAGAAAACTAGAAGTGGAATGGTCTGAGAACCTTCTCATTGGATGGAATTGTTAAGAATATCCCAGCACCAATGTCGACTTTGCATCTAGCATCATCAAAATGCAATGTCCAGAGCTCTAAGGCTTGATCGGTCGTGGAGTTCTTTAATACCCTCAGGAACTCTTGATCCTCATCATAGATGATGTAGGTTCCCAACCCGATAGCATGATAATTACCGAAAGGATCAGTGTCTGCATATTCACTCAAGAAGACTTCTTCTCATACAGCCTGGTCTTAGTTGCCTTCTCATATCCTAATGGCTCAACACCAATGGCCTCTTCTTTGGTGAAAGAAGTATGAGCGGCTTCAAAGTTTATCATGGCTTCATCAGCTACATATTCTGAATGTAGAGGTTTTGATATTATCGCCATCTTAGCTCTATGCTTGGTCCTGAGAATTAGGTGGCAACAATCCAAAGAAAGGTATCCACCTATCCTTGAGGTGAATTCTCGGGATAGGCAGAGGCCGAACATAGGAGGGAAATCTATGATCACAGTATCTTGTGGCACCATGATACTAGGAAAGGAGAAAAAAATCAAGGGGAGGTCTTTATTGAGACCCACAGTTTTGACCTTGTTCCCGTCTAGCTACATAATGCCTCTCTTTAAGGGAGCTCACAGCTAAGCCCTAAGGCTTCAGCTATTTGCTTGGGCATAACTGTAGTGTTGGCACCGGAGTCAATCATGGAGTTGTGTAGAAGCTTCTTTCCCACAATGAGAGTTAAGAAAAAGGGTTTACATTTTGGTTTCTCCTCTTTGACCGCGGTCAAAGCCTCCTCTGTAGTATTCACAAGAACTTACGTCAGAGGTGATGAGTCAGTAGCCCTTTTGGAAGCTTGTTCTATCGGTTGCATAATTGCATCTTTCTACAAGGGCTTTTGTAGCAATGACTTTTGTTCTGGAATGGCTAATATATCCCAAAGGGATACATTAGCAAAAGATTTCTTTAATTGTTCCACTACGTTGAAAGGTGGCGGATTCAAAGGATTTTGTTCCTTGGCCCTGGTGATGACAATCTCCTTGTGCAGTTGCAGTTGCAGAATAATTGTGGAAGTACTAGGGGGCTCTTCCAAGATGCTCCTAAGTTGCGGAGTGACCAGCTTGCCTGTGAATCTCCTTTTCAATCGAGTATTGTAGTCAGATTGTACTTGCAGGGTCACCGATGTGGATGCTTCATATGTGAACACTACTTCCTCTCCTTTCATCCATGAGTAAAGGGTGTGATCGGGAGCTATGTCATTTTCTTTTTCTAGGGAAATTCCTTGCATCTGTGCTGTAAGAACCACATTCTCCATTTGGGGAGAGGCATATGTATAACCTCCTGAATTTGACGTCATACCTTGATTGTGTTGTTCTGCAACTTTTTGTTGTAAATTTCCATGTAGACAATTTTGAGGCATATGCATGTCGCCATAGGGGAAGCACCAGGGATTAATATCTTCTATGAGGTTGTTCTGCCCTGTGGTCAGCTCTCTGCTCGTACTTGTTTGAGCAATTCCCAGCAGAGTCGATACTAGTACTATTTGGTTTTTTTTTAATTTTGTAGACTTGTGCATGCGGCTCCTTGATAGTGGTTTTATTGGTAGAAGGGTCTGCCACCTTGATAACTTTGGTAGGCCAGTCTTGGAGGAGAGGCTCGGTTGCTATTGATAGTGGTTACTTCATTTGTTAAGTTTTGTAGCATCTCCTTTATGTCACTCATCTCATCCTTTGAAGCACTGGATGTAGAAGCAGCATTTAGTGGTGCACTTGGATACGTGTACATAGATGGGGGCGACACAAGTGTACTAGTAGATGGAATCTCCTAGGAATAAATTGATACTTCAGGGAATATCGACATGATGGGCCGAGGTGGAAACTTCCTGGCATCGATCAAATTGTTCTTCGCCTTAACCGCTACATTGTATGCATCCGATAATGTGGTCCCACCAAGTGATTGGATCATCATTGAGATATCGGTGTTGATGAATTTTAAGTAGAACATGAATGCTAACTCAGTCGGTGGGTGAATAGTAGTCTAGATTCTCTGTCAGGTCATATGGAACTAGGTGTTGAAGTCTGTCATGGCTTCAGATGAGGCCTGCTTTATTGTCACTAGTTGATGATATAGTGAGGACCTATCTCCGTCGTTCGAGAATCTTTCATAAAATGGATCCCTGAGCTGATCCCAGGTATTGATAGTGTTAGCTAGTAGAGTGTGATACCAATCTAATGCTTTTCCTCTTAAGGAAGCTACGAGTAGCCTTAGTGTTGTGTTCTGATCTGTAACTCTGTGTACCAAACATATGTTTGCCACATCTTGCAGATGTTCAAATGGTTTTCTTGAGCCATCTCCAATAAACTTAGGAATAGCTTTGAGAGCAGAGACCAGGATAGGGGCTCAAATGACAGGTGCAACTGGGGCTACAAGGGGACTCCCAGTGTCCCAAGCCATATAATTTCGGTTTGCGATCTGCAACATGGCTTGTGGATGGATCAAAAAATTTATTGGGTGAGTTTGGGTTATTTGTTATTACTATCGGAGTGGCCAAAGGCTTATACACCCTCTTTGATTTTTAGTATATTTCGAATCCCACCAGGCGTGCCAGAAAAAAGAAAATTATTGATGCCAAAATTTGACAAGGTAACAACCCTTTGTGGGAAACTCAGTTAAAGAGGGAACCTATTGTGCTAAACTGAGTAACCTCTAGATTTTAAAGAAGTCGACTCCTTCTATAACTTGGGTTTGAATGGGAAAAGGAAGTAGATATAAAAATAAAAGATCTAACTAGGGGGATGCGCCAAGATTTAGATGTAAAGCATAATAAATCTATCTTGTGGATGCAATTTAAGGGCCCATTCAGCAATCTGCTATGTCCCAAAATGATAGAAAATAAAGATAGAAGCATAAATGATTCACTCAATGACATAAAATAATATTCATACACATTTACTGAAAGAGGAGTCAAAGACATGATCTAAACCAGCAAACTTACATTAAATTTATAGAATTTATGCAAATGAAACACTCAGTACCATAATGGCATAGTAAAACATATCAAATATCCTAAGAAAACAGAAAGGTTGAACAAGGGCATAGTATGTAAGTTCTTTTCAATGATCTAAAAATAATTACAAGCCTGGTTCTTCCACCAATTTCTTCTGTCAAAATCTAAACCCCTTCTTTGAAAGAAGCAGCAGTATTTATAATAAAATCCCTAGCCTGGTGAGCTAGTAATAGAAAAGATCCTTCGATCATGAGAAATGATCTATATGGCAATGATTTTCTGGCCGTTGCAACAACAAAAAATTTGAGCCATGAACGAGGCCACCCCAACGCTAGATGCATCCCTTATGAATGATGGTAGTGGTCCCAGCACAAAAGAGTGTCGACATGTGTCATCCACTTATGGCGGCAGTTATAATATGTGGCAACTATTGCGATTTTGTTGCTTGCTTCATCCCCTTGCACGAAGAAGCCTTTAGAAGATCCATGTGGCAAGCAGTCGGGGCCCGATGTTCATTCTCCCTTTCATGTGATGAAAATATACGCAGTGAAGACATGTGGAGGTCCTTCAAACATATTGCGCTATAGGTGGGGGCCACCAAGGAATGTGTGAGGGTAGTTGCTATGTGGCATGCGGTCGGGGCCCGATAGGGAAGTGACTAGAAGAAGCACTGGAGAGTGAAAAATGCCGACATGTGGAAGCATGGTGGATGCCATTGAAAAGTGAAGGAAAGAATCCTTCTGAGGAGTGCTCAGCTGACAAGTGGTAGTATTTGAATAAAGCCTTGCAAAAGGCATCCGATGTTGCATTCAATAGATGGTTGTGGCCGATACTTAGAAAAATAAAATATTTCGAAGGGAGCTTGGGGAAATTTATATTCACACATACCTAAATCATACAAGCTATCATTCCCATGCACAAACAACATCATGAAATACGAGGCTCCTCTCATAGGGCTGAGAATTGCAATGCAATGGCATATCATGGCACTTAAGTTCTACGAAGACTCATAGCTCGTAATCAACCAAGTAAATAATGAATATCAAACAAAGGACAACAAGTTGACTCCATACAAGAAGTTGGTTGAAAGCCTTAAGGAATCCTTCATTGATGTCACATTTGAATAGCTACCAAGAGAAAATAATAGAGCAGCAGATGCGATGGCTACAATCGGATCACTCCTAGAGATCCTGCACAATGTCCAAAAGCTAGAATTTCTCTTAGAGTAGCTTCTCATACGATCATTTGAGGTACCAGAGTCTAAATTTGTTTATGAAATCATTGGTCCCAGTGATTGCTAGTACCATGATATATACACTTACCTAAGAATAGGTGTCCTCCCCGCCAACATAACCCTGAACCTCAAAAGAGCCTTTGTCAAAAAATCATCCCATTTTGTCATCCTAGGAGATATCTTGTACCGTAGATGCATTGAAGGGACCCTTTTACATTGCCTAAACACTGAGGAAGCCTTGACTACTTTAACCAAAGTACATAATGGCACTTGTGGTTCACATTTGAGTGGTATGACTTTGGCCAAGAAACTATTGAGGACAGGGTACTATTGGCCTACAATGGAAAGAGAAGCACATGATTATGTCAAAAGTTGTTTGCAGTGTCAGTAACATGGGGACCTCATCCATGCACCAGCTCAAGAGCTCAACCCAATTATCACACCTTGGCCCTTTCATAATGGGGGTCGATCTCATTGGTAAACTTACCCCCACCTCATCCAATGGGCATAATTTTATCATCACTACCATAGAATACTTCACAAAGTGGGTGGAGGTCATTCCCATGACCTACATCATGGGAAAGTAGATATCCAAGTTCATCTTAAATTACCTTATTTGTTGCTATGGTTTCCCTCAAACCATTATCTCAGATAATGGGACACCTTTCAAAAATCAGAATGTTCGTGACCTAAGCCAAAAGTTCAATATCCAACATTGCTTTTCCACTCCATATTATCCCCAAGGAAATGGCCAAGCAGAAGCTACCAATAAGACCATCCTGAAAATCCTCAAGAAAATAGTCAATGACGTTGGTCGTGACTAGCATTTACAGCTAAATCCATCCTTATGGGCCTACCGCACAAGCATCCGCACACCAACAGGTGTCACTCCCTTCTCCTTGGTCTACGGATCAAAATCCATACTCCCCATTGAGATCAAGCTCCCATCCTTGAGAATATCATTGCAGAATCTCATCACAGATGAAGAATATTGGGTGTCATGATTGAATGAGATGGAACTACTAGATGAGCGGCATGTGGATGCCCTAAACCATTTCCAAGTCTATCAGAACTATCTCAAGTGAAGCTACAACAAGAATATCAAGAGGCGGACCTTCCAAGTCGGTGAGCTATTACTAAAGGAGAATCAAAAAAATGTGCCAAATCCAAATAACAAGGGCAAGTTTGAACCCAATTGGTTGGGACCATTTATCATCACATCAAGCTACAAGTCGGGAGCATATCAGCTATCAATGCTTGAAGGTGAATCTCTGAAAGATCCCATGAATAGATCCCATCTCAAAAAAAATTATGCTTGATCTCTTAAGGGTAAAACCAAAAATACAAAAAATCAAAAAAAGGATTAGAAAAATAGTAAAGATAAAAAATCATCCTCTAGTGAAAACCACTTCAGTGGCACTTTGGGAAAGTACCTTGGTGAAAACCTAGCGAATAGGTGCCATGTGTAAATAAAACACTCTCCATCCACCAGAATCTTTGTAGCTTATTCTGCACACTTTCCATCATCCATTGCATCCCATATCTCCTTTCGTCACTCATTCGCTTTTCGCATCATGGCTTGGTCCTATTTTTGTATCATGTTCCACCCTAGTACTACTTGGCACATTCCTAAGCTCATTTTGTCCTGCCTATATCGGAGTAGTCTATCACATCACACTGGGGGAATGTTCTTTTACCTACATCGGATCAGATTCGTGTATATCCTTGAAGTCTTCCTTAAAATCAAAAATCAAAAAACATTCATAAAATCATAAAATCCAAAAACATGTCAAAAATCAAAAAAATCAAAAAATAGATTCATCATGTCGAACTATGCCATCTCTGAGCTTGAACTTAGGCAAGGTTGATCTTTGATCATCCCCCGAGACACCCTAGGTCAGTCCTTTAGGAGTCTGTCGCAATTAACTAGCAATCCATTTGTTCATATCTCATCAATAAATCAAGTTTGTGTCAATCAAACTACGTGGTCTCTACGTGTATAATGTAGGAAAGGCTAATCTATTGATCAGCTCCTAAGACCCCTAGGATAGGTCTTTAGGTTAGGTTCTTGGTCAAAATCTCATAAAATACCAAAAAAATAAGAAAATTTGAAAATCAAAACATGTGTAAAACATCTCAGAAAGCCCAAAAATAGCCTCAAAACATTCAAAAAACACCAAAAACATCCAAATATTTGAAAAAAAAATCCATCCTTCTCATCTCACTTTCACCCGAAATAAACATCGCTCATAATAAATCAATCATCGCTTTCACCCTTTGGTAAAACTATCGGAAACAATTCTAGCAAGTTCAAAAGTGAAAACCCAATCTTCAAAGTCTCAAGTCTAGGGTAGTAGGTGAGCAAGTTAATCAACTCGGAGTATCAATAGCCCATCATCCAATCAATCTCATCATCATCTGATAACATCATTTCCTAGGATGAATCCTTCCTACAATGGACACCAACATCAGGCATCATCATAGTTTAGCCTTTTCTAGCAGTATGAAGAACATTAGCTTGTTTATTTACTTTATCTTTGTCTTTTTTACTTATCTTATTTTTGCGTGCATTTTGATGACCTCTCAATGATGTCCAAACAAAAGGATTTAGAGGGAAAGAAATGGGGCAACGATCATTACCTTTTTTATTTGTTGTGCTTGTTGGATATTCTTGTAATATAACCTGGTCATGTGTACTTTGTTTAGGTGTAGGCAAGATGTTTTAGATGTCTTGTTGACCACATGGGAAGGCTTGTCTTTCCATGTTTTGGTCTGAGATGTTTGGAATATCTAAGTTTCATTTTAGATAAGGTTTTGTATCCCAGGTGTGAATAGGAGTACTCTTATCTAATTTTCAAGTCAAAGTCCATCACACTAGGTACAACGCCATCCTGGTTCTTTATACCTTGATGCATCGTACCTATGTGTATTATCAAACATAAGGTAAATGGCCCTTGTAAAATCCCAATTCCTGATAAGAAAATCATCATCATCATTAATAATATAGGCTTGTTGGATCCTCTTTTCATTTTCTTATTTCTTCTATCCTCTTTCACTCATCCTTATCTCATTTATTATGTTCAGTGTACTGCCAGACCAATCTAGGAAAAAAGAAAGTAGTTCTTGTGCCTCTTCTTCACAAAATTTTACACTCTCCAATTCCTTCATCACTCGATTGTGTGCATTTGCACATTTTTCTTTGGTATCTTCCAAATTTCTTTCATCAGACCTAATTCCAGTATGCACTTCAATTTTGGAGATGTAGACCTTCAAAGAATCAATCATGCCATGGAGATTCTCCACAACAGAAATAGTGAATCAAAATTAGCACCAGGAATAGCCTTCTGCAATTCTTCCAAAGCTCTTTGAATATTTATTCTTTCATGCTCATGTTGAGCTCTCTCAAACTCACTTCCTTTTGAAACTTATTTCTTAACAACACTCTTCCTTTTCTTCCCTCTTCTAATTACACTACCAGGGGTACCTTCTACATTGAGATTCTTATGGCTTTCTAAAATAATTTTAGCATAATTATCAACTTCAGCCTCTAACACTTCATAATCTAACTCAGATATCCATACCAACCTTGATTCAACTGCTTCCATGTGAAATAAATTTGTAGACACAACAAAATTGATGCTTCTGGAGTACCTTTCAACAACACTTACTGGAATCCTAAACCTTCTACTCATTCTCATCTGGAATGTTCCAAAGAATGTTGAAAGGGTAGTCTCTTGTGCATCTGAACTACCAAGATTTATCATGAAGTTCCTAATTTGATGGGAAATAGGCTCTTTATTTGACCATTCTATCCTTCTTATTACCAATAATTCTCTCAAGAATTAAAAGAGTAAATAGACAACCAAATTTCCATATCAAAATATATTCTTCTTACTCTTCTTGATTTCTTTTAAATTCTTCAAAAGATGTATACGAAGTAATTCACACAATTCATAATCCATACCTATTTTAACCATATCAACAGTAGTATGTATAGTAGCAGTAGAAACTGTACGGTCATTGCTAGGAATACAAACTTTGTGACCGATGGCCATAGCAGCATACCTTATTACCAAATCCAAAATTGATCTCAAATCAATCTCTTTCCCTTTAAGATTCGCATTGATAAACTCAATTATCTCTTTCTCATCCATATCCTTTTTTTTGGGAACTGGTCCGAAGGAACACAAACCAATTACATCAATGATAGCTTCTCTGGTAATCAAATTTTCATCATCAATCCATAAAGACTCATCATGAATTCTACTCAACACTATTCGAATATACTTCTTTTCAAATTCAAACAAAGGGACTTTCCTCCAAACATCCAATTTTTTCTCAACTAACACTTTGTAGGCATCGTGGTTCTCTTCCAATTCACTCTCCCATAGCGTGCTCAACTGAACCGATGACATTTATTTTGTCTTACAATAAAAAAATGCATAGATATCCTCTATGGTAAACACTCTCGGAGGGATGTGAGAGAATGCATAGACAAACTCTTCTGACACATTCCTCAAATATCTCTTCAAATTAACTCTATTTGCACTATTCACGACCTTTGAATTATCCATCACAATAAAAATGAAAGATTGTGCAGAAAAGAATACCTCTGTAAATTCCAACAAGAGATGTATAGTTATCTTGCTTCTGAAGCTCACTTCAAATCTACTTGATCTTTTCTTCAAACTCTGAAACTCTAAATTGCTCTCTAAGCTTCCTTTGCATGCTTCTTTGAAAATACATAATCCTTCTGAATTATCTGAATTTATTCCTTTCATTCTAAATGATTTTTCAATAAATGCTTCAATTTGTAGGTAGATTACCTCAAAAATTATGTATGCCTCCATTCTTTCAAATTTTGTAGACTTCATCATTCACACATCCAACTAATAAAATTCCTTAATTTCATTACCACATTAAATATACTTCTTTCATGATATGACACAAGTATCGATGAGGGGGTTTATTAGATTTTTTGATAATTGCTCCCCCTTAGCCACTGCTTTACTTAAAAATTGATGGGAGTATCTGCATCGAAGGTCGGCACAAATAAGACTGATGATTTTGAATCTTGTTTGAATTCTCCTTCCTTTCTCCAAATCCTTTTCATTTCCTTTCTTCCTTCTTCTGGATCAATGATTTGATCATTCTTCTTTGTCGGATAATTATTTTTTCTTCTTTTGCAATTATTACCAAGGTGTTCCAGATTCTTCTTTCTATTTTTTATTTTTATTCAACTTATCTTCACACAAACTTTTATATCCAATCTTCTTATGCTTAATACATTTTCTAGAGAATGATAAAGAATCATTCATTTTACTTTTGTAGTCCTTTTCCTTATGACCAAATTTCTTGCAAGAATAACAAACACCATTGAAAGATAAATACCTTTTAGCATTAGATTGTGTAGACATGAAAAATATACATATTGATCCTATACACTTGATCCTGATCTTACTAACACCAGTTCATCTTGAATCATCCCCTCTTCTAGTCATTTAATTAAATAATCTTTATTTAATTAAATTCATCACATTTCATCTCTTAATTAAATAAATCAAATTTATCTGATTAAGTCATCATCTTTTATTAACTAAATAAATCATTTTGTTTAATTAATTATGTAGTCCCTCTTATTTAAATAATTCAGCTTATTTAATTAATCTCTAAAGTCGTCTCATTTAAATTAAATAAATTTATCTTTATTTGATTTAAAACTAACACCATTCTCTTTAATTAAATTAACTAAAATTTATTTAATTAAGACTAAATTAATATTCCTCTCAACTTTGATTTAAATCAACCCAAAAATCTAAATCAAATTATCACATCAGCTAATCTCTTCTTAAATTAATCAAATCCTGATTAATCTTAATCATAATCACTCAAATCGTCTAGCTTTTGCAACTTGCAGAAGTAAATCAATTTAATTGATTTATAAATTCTTCTATTTTCTCTCAACATGGTATCAAAGAGGGAATATTCCTCAAATCCAAAAATCCTTCCAAAAGGAATCAGTACATCCAACAAGGAATTAAAGGCCTCTTGCATTTCCTTTGCCTTGAGCCAAGTGGCATTTACTCCATTTCTTTCTCCCTCCAAGTTGTCATTTCACTAATTTCAAATTCCACCTAACC
>CM021109.1:118117499-118138765 GCA_007115665.2 Sequoiadendron giganteum
AGACTTGCTATCCTTAAAAAGGCTCACTACCTGGGTACAAAAGATGGCTAACCACCAAGATACAAAGATAGTGGCTCACTGCCAAAAGATTGAACTGATAGGATACACCTTTAATGTGCAAGGTTCAGTTCCAATGAAGCTCAGAATATGAAGTATTTCCTCACACAATAGTCGCTCAACAAATTTTCACTGATCCACAACTGATAAAAGAATTTAGGCTCATATCTTCACATACCCCTTAATTCTTTTCACACTCACACTTCACACCCACACTCTCACTCGCTCATCATTCACTTCAAAACATCTTATATATATAAAAGTATATCTTATTCTTCAATTAGGTCAGCCTAATTAAATGAAAACAAAATATTCAAAACTTTTTTTGTCAGCGCCATATATAATTTAAACATTTTATCCATGTAGGGCATTATACCAAGTCGGCTAACATCCATAAAACATAACTAGTCTCCATAATGTATTGCATATGCTAAGTCAGCCAAGACTAGAACACAATTCTCCAAAACAACAAATAAACCTCAAAGAAAACACCTTCTGAATCTAAGAACACATTAATTTCTCATCATACTACCAACATAGAGACTACCAAAAAAAATGCAACATAAGAATGTTTATCTTAAGAAAATGTGGAGTCTCCCACACAGTATGCCAAGTAAGGAACAACAGTAGAATATAGAGTTGAACTTTGTTAGAGATAACTTTCTTCTCACAACCGAAAACATCTCAAAATCTAGGATATAGCTATCTGAATGAGTCATGATAACATGGTTAAGAGATTAGAGTCATATCAAACCTTGCGATGAATTTTGAACTCAAACACCAACACATTGATCCATCACAAAAGATTATTACCGACAGAAAACAACTTTCGATAAACCAAGTAGACTTCCCATTTAGTTTTCACATGTTGACATCAATGACAACATAGGAACAACCAACACAAACCATCCATACTTCATGCTCATGTTGCAAGGCTCCATAATCCCAACAGATGTCGTGTTATTGCTCGAAGGTTAAATGAAGAGAACAACAAACAAAATCAACATCCCAACTCAAGTGAAGTAATACAGATGAGTCTCCCTCTTCACCACAACAAAAATATCATATACCACAACCACAAAAAGGACTAGCACCTTCTTTAAACATTATCATTCAACCTCCTGTTGTGATTAACTTGGACGATGATGATGAGATTGCTAAAATTGATGAGGAAGTGCATAATGAATTGAATTTATTATTTTTCTCTTCCATGATTTTAGAAGATAACAATTGTGATGATCCTCCTAAAAAGAGTGACTCACCACATGTTGAACTTGGTGATGCTCCTAGTAGCGCACTTGTTGTTTTCTATTTGACTAGTTGTTCGCCTTTCGAATATCATGAACAAGATTGGGATGCACATGACCTACTACAGGTTGACTTGCATGTGCCTTACTAGTCTTGTCTTTGTTTTCTTTTTTCATGTTATGTGTGTGAGTGCATGTGCATAATGTGATCTCTCGTACCATTCTATTTGATGTATCTTTCTCTTCATGACATTTCTCTATTTGTATCTACATTCCTCTATATGTTGTAAACCTTTGTCTTATGTTTTCCTTTTGGGGATGACGTGAGGCATCAAGACATTTAGGCCTCTTCCATGTTGACCCAAAATATTTTTTTTGTTTTCGCTCTTTATGTGTCATTCTTCCTATTCCATGAGTATTTGGGGGATGATGACATTTTTGAGCTCTCTAACAACATTGTAGCAAAGACATACTGACCTCAAATCCATGGATCCCTTATGTGGTGGGGCAACCCCTTCATATAGATTCATTTGAAACATATGACTTGGTCTAAGATCTTTTAAATAAGTTCTCATGTTGTTATGATTGTCATTTCTACTTATAATGGTACTCTGACATGTTATGATTTCTTTAAAAGTCAGGTCCTCTATTTCAATTATTATTTACATTTCAATTAAGACTCATGTTTCATTGTGTGGTATTTATTGAGAAAATGTGTCTCAACTTCCAGCTCGAAGCCCCAACTTTCATGACTTGGCATTAAATTATTTCATTTCTACCTTTACTACTTTACCGTGGTGGCTAAGTCTGGCTTTAGCGGTACCGCGGTGACCGCCCTAGCGGTTACCGCCATACCGTAGGCAGTGGGTCCACTCACTGCAGTAGCGCGGTGAGCTTGCCTGTGGTTGGGTCTGGTGGTTACCACTGCACCAAGGACAGTCAAGTGATTGACCACAGTGGCTGCGGTAAGACCACCAATGGCCTGGTTGGCGGTTACCACCGCACCGCAGACAATCAAGTGACTGACCGCGGTGGCCGTGGTAAGACCGCCAATGGCCTGGTTGGTGGTTACCGTTGCACTGTGGATAGTCAAGTGACTGACCGCAGTGGCCGTGGTAAGACCGCTAGCAGCCTAGCTAGCAGTTACCACCACACCACGGACAATCAACTAACTGACCGCAGTGGCCGCGGTAAGACCGCCAGCGGCCTGGCTAGCGGTTACCGCCACACCGCAGAAAATCAAGTGATTGATCGCAGTGGCCGCGGTCAGCTAAGATGGATACCCCCATACTGTAGTTAGACCTTGTTAGTGATGCGGTAGCGTGGTAGGGTGGAGGGCAGAGCTCGGTCGAGCTCACCGCCATACCATGAGTCGAACTCGGTAGGGCTGCGGTAGCGCGGTAAGAGCTCGGACGAGCTCGGAACTCGGTCAACCGAGCTTGACCAGTTGGACCAGAAAGTCATGAACGATGATGAATGAAGGAAGGACACGTAGCTTAGTTTTAGTGCGATAATTGGCTAAAGGCCAAAGTCATAACAGTAGTTATTGCAGGTCGACTCAGGGTGGCGAACAGGACCCGATTTGGGTAAAGAAGTTAATGTCAGGGTGGCTCGATGCAAGGAGATCGACTGCGTGATTGGATGATAGATTCATGAACTTGATGGTCGATGCTTGGTTGATAGAATTGAATGAAACATATGACTTAAGTAAGTCGAGTACAATATTGCATGAAGAGAGTTTTTTTGAACTGTATGTGAGAGATAACATTGTAACAGTGAGAGAGTTCTGAAAGTGTTGCTGTGAGCTGATCAAAGAAGACTGTATATTGTATGTAACCATTTTTTTTACTGTAATACAATTGTCTTGACTTTGTGTGGTGGGTTTTTTACCTGTAAAGGTTTTCCCATGTATATCTTGTGTCAACTGTGAATGCTCAATTTTGTTATCTATTTTACTGTTTGTATTCATCTCAAGTAGTTTTAGAAACCTATTAGAAATTGTTTATGCTCTTCTCCTCTGTTGTATTAGTGTTAAGGGAATGTATTCCACACTATTGGGTCATTAGATCCTGCCCGTTTTTCCCTTCAAGTGGTATCAGAGCCTGACCCGTTGTGTTATCCTTGAGAAAAAGATAAGTTTTTTGTGCTAGTACTATTTTAGTGGGAGTCTTGCATTGTTGAAATTTGTTTCTGTTTGAGATGGCGAGTACATCAGGTAGATTAGATATTGAAAATTTTAATGGCAGTAACTTTGAGTTATGGAAACTCAAGATAGAAGACTTTCTTGTGGATAGAGACCTCTAGATTACAGTGTTTGGAACTAAGCCACAAAGTATGATGCAAGAAGTTTGGGATCTTGCTGATAGAAAAGCAAGAGCTTTGATAAGACTGAGTCTAACCAATTTCGTACTCTTGAATGTCCATGAGGAGCAGTCTGTAGCTTCGTTATGGAAGAAGCTTGGTGATATTTATCAGGGAAAATCTCTGGTAAATAAGTTATTCCTAAGGAAGAAGTTGTACTCCTTGAATATGGAAGAAGGTGCATCTGTTGCAGACCATCTGAACTCGTTTAATATGAGTGTTACTCAGTTGGCATCTATAGGTGTAAATATAGAGGAGGAGGATCATTGCATGCTCCTGTTGTGTTCATTACTTGATAGTTAGGATCATCTTGTGATGGATATTGGAAGCACAACCACTGCATTCAAGATGGATGACGTGGTTGCTTCGCTCTTGTCTAAAGAAATGTGAAGGAAGTCTTTTGGCATGGCCAAAGAGGCTCTTGTTGTTCGAGGTAGACCAAAGGAGAAAGGCAAGAAGAAAGTCAAGAAGTCGAAATCCAAATCTGCAGGGAGATCAAAGTCTCCTGGTAAAAATTTCAAGGTGAGATGTTGGAACTGTGGGCAACCTGGTCATATCCGGAAGGACTGCAAGAAGAAGAAGAAGAAGAAGAATGTCTCTAACAATGAATCTTCTCAAAGTGATGCAGATGCCTTCATTGCAGCAGCCTTGACAGCTCAGGCATCAGATGATGTCAGGCTGGTTGACTCAGGTGCATCATTTCACATGACGTCCAATAGATAATGGTTCTCTAAATACGAGAAGTATGATGGTGGAAAGGTATACTTGGAAAGTGATTCAATGTTGGAGATATTTGGCAAAGGAAGAGTTAGAATTCAGTTTCCTGATGGGAGAGTCAAAGGTATTGGTGGCATAATTCACATACCAGGTTTGGCTCGAAATCTTCTTTCTATCAGTAAGTTAAATGATGCTGGTGTAGAAGTTTTTTTCTCAAGTAGGGGATGTAAAATGGCTAGAGGTGCAATGGTCTTGGTTAAGGGTGTTCGTACTGGCACTCTGTACAAGCTGGATGCATGACCTGTTCTTTGCAATAGTGCCTCTGTAAAGTCATGCAATATTGCACCTGTAGAGAAAGATGAAGACACTTCTCTAGCTCAAATTCTTTGAAGGTAAAACTCACAGCTGAGAAGACTATGCTATGGCATCACATACTTGGTCACATAGGTGAGAAAGTTTTAAAAACCTTGAAGAATAAAAATCTTGTAGAAGGGCTTGATGATTGTAACCTTGAGTTCAATTTTTGTGAACATTGTATCTATGGAAAACAACACCGTGTTTTATTTTATTCTAGTCCTTATAAATCTTCTGGTATACTGGATTATGTTCATTTAGATGTGTTTGGTCTAGTTAATATTCCTTCGTTATCGAAGTCTAGATACTGCGTTTCTTTTATTGATGACTGTTCGAGAAGGGAATTTGTATACTTTCTTAAAATTAAATCAGAAGTGTTTGGTTTAAAGAATTTAAATTTTTGGTAGAGAATCAGACTGGAAGGAAAATTAAATTTTTGAGGACATACAATGGAGGTGAATTTTGTTTTGCATATTTTGAAAGGTATTGCACTGATCATGGAATTAAGAGGCATAAGACAATGCCTTACACTCCACAATAGAATGGAGTTGCTGAAAGGCTGAACAGGATGCTGATGGAAAAGGTAAGGAGTATGCTAAGTGGTGCTGGTCTAGAGCAGAAATTCTGGGTTGAGGCTGTGGCTATAGCATGTTATCTAATAAACAAATCTCCTTGCCCTGCTTTTGTTGATAAAATGCCTTTGGAATCATGGTCTGCTAAGAAGCCCTCTCTGAGTCATGTATGTGTGTTTGGCTGTGAGGCATATGTTTATGTGTCAAATGAAAAGAGATCTAAATTGGATAACAAGGTTGTCAAATATATTCTCATCAGCTATGGAGTTGGTGTGAAGGGATACAAGCTTTGGAACCCTGTTACTAAGAAGGTTTTGTACAGCAGAAGCGTGATATTTTGTGAGCTAAAACCTTCAGTAAGTGATCAATAGTTTGAGATAGATTAGAGTGACAAGAAGAAGGATGTAGTTGAGATTCCCCAAACTCCAGAAAGGGAAGAGCTGCATGGTGTACCTAAGACTAAGGAGATCTCAAGCAGCTCTAGAATTTTTGATGATCAAAAACAACCTCAGCCTATAAGAAGATCCACACGAGAGAAAAGACAACCTGAAAGGTATGGTTTCTCTACGTTAGATTCAAACTGTGCCTATACTTTAATTACCAGCACTGATGAACCTAGGACTATTAAAGAAGTAATTAACATGGCTGATTCAAATTCTTGGCTAGATGCCATGAATGAAGAAATGGATTCATTGAAAAAAAATGAAACCTGTAATTTGGTACCACTGCCGAAAGGGCGAAAACCTATTGGCTATAAGTGGATATTCAAAAAGAAAACAAGCCTTGATGGAAGTGATGAAAAGTATAAGGCTAGGTTGGTTGCAAAGGGATTTTCTCAAATTGAGGGAATTGATTATAGAGATATTTTTTCCCCTATAGCAAAGCTGACATCCATCAGATTTTTATTGTCATTAGAATTTGTGTATGATTTTGAAATTGAGTAGATGGATGTGAAGACAACATTTCTCCATGGTGAGCTAGAAGGATAAATCTACATGTCCCAGTCTGAGCATTTTGTTGAAAAAGGTAAATAAAATCTAGTTTGTAAGTTAAATAAATCTCTCTATGGTTTAAAGCAATCTCCTAAAATGTGGTACCAAAAATTTGACAAGTTTGTTTTGTCAATTGGATTTGTGAGATCAAAATCTGATCACTGCATTTATTATAAATCTGAGAATAATCGTGTGCTTGTTATTACCCTGTATGTGAATGATATGTGTTGATGGTGTTTTCATGCACTTCTCAACACAGGTAATGCATAGGTGCATCACCTCTCTTAAAAGACAATCTTTCACAATCAAATTGCAAAACACTATCCCAAGGTCTCTCAGATGTCAGGTCTTGACAATGCTTGGAATATCTCAGTTGATTTATGTGATTTGATGGAATCACAAGGTGGACTTACGGATGAGTTACAAAGTGGAAAAGTTGGATCAGCAAATGGAGTTTTTAAGATGGGAGAGTTGTTGTGCATTTGCTGCAGGTTCAAACAGCAATCTTGAACTCCATTTTATCATTGGATTTAGCTTTATAATGTGCAATGAACCTTGCCTAAGGTTACTTATTAAAAAAAAGGAAAAAGGGCGAGGAAAAGAGAAGGTTCCTAGATCTAAAACTACGAATGAACAATGATCATGGAGGCTGCTACAGTAGACAAACTCCCTAAACTGGGTTTTGCTTGGCCAAGAAGATCCTACAGTTACACAAAACCAGTGCAATCTTCTAAAGACTGTAGATTTTCAGTTTGCATACACACATCATGAACATGCAAATAAACTAAGTTGCAGCAATCAAATAAAGAAGCCTAGGCTAACTTTGCACAACAGCTTGCCATCAATAAGTGTCAAAAGTATGGGCTGGGAATTCATCAAATACTGTAAAAACAATCACCATTACCACTTCCATTCAATAAACTACAACTAAAACTAACTTGGAAGGTAGAACCATGCACACATAATGAGAAAACTCAAAAGTAACACCCATAGATCATGCAATGCTACTTTCTATTGCTGTAGAATGTTTTCACAACAGCTCTCCAACACTTACAAATAAGGGGAAGACCCCTATTTATAGTTTACCAAAGCCCAAATGAATGGCTATGATTGAGTTACATTGTGTGGCTCAGATTCAATTACATTAGGGCTTCACCTACCCCATAATATTCAGCAATTTAAAATACATCTTTGTCTTTTCCCTATTTTGTCTTGTAGTGGCCAGTCACTGTAGCAGTTTTTCCTTCTAACTAATTTTCCTTTTACTGTAGTTGAAATTAACTGAAAGCCACCTTCTTTCTGATGGAATTTCAGCATTCCTCATTGGAACAAATGGTTCTGTCGATGGACCCATGGTAGGCTTCTTGAAATCGAAAATGAGAGGCTGAAATGTTGTTTTAGGAATGTTGTTTTGAAAACGGCGAACGGGGCAGGGCGACCTGGATGGTACCACCCAGCTGTAAATTTGGAATTTGAAAGTTCTAGGGAGGATAAGACCCCATTTTAGCATCTGGGTCGAAGTATTTTTTTGATTTGGAGGTACGCTTGTACGTTCCGAAAACGTGAGGCCGGAATGCCGCTGTAGGAATGCTGTTTTGAAACGGTCGATGGAGCACAGAACTCCGGATGGTATTTCCCGGTTGCAAATTTGGAATTTGAAAGGTCAGGGGAGGATAAGACCCCATTTTAGCATTTAGGTCACAATCCATTTTTTATTTGGAGGTGCACTGGTACGTTCCGGAAACACGAGGTCAGAATGCTGCTGTAGGAATGCTGTTTTAAAACGGTCGACGGAGCACGGAACTCAGGATGGTATTTCCCGGCTGCAAATTTAGAATTTGAAAGGTCAGGGGAGGATAAGATTCCATTTTAGCATCTGGTTCGAAGTCCATTTTTTATTTGGAGGTGCGCTTGTATGTTCCGAAAACACGAGGCCGGAATGCCGCTATAGGAATGTTGTTTTGAAACGGTCGACGGAGCACGGAACTCAGAATGGTATTTCTCGGCTGCAAATTTAGAATTTGAAATTTTAGGGGAGGATAAGACCCCATTTTAGCATCTGGGTCGAAGTCCTTTTTTTATTTGGAGTTGCGCTTGTACGTTCCGGAAACGTGAGGCCAGAATGCCGCTGTAGGAATGCTGTTGTAGGAATACAGTTTTGGAATTTTCAAAACTTCTTGAAACTTAATGAAACATTTTCAGTTCACTTAGGCACCACAAAAACATCCAAAATCCATATAAAATCTATCCCCAAAGTCAAAAAATGAAGGAAAAAGCGAATCGAGTGAGTGGGGGGGCGTGGGGGGCGAAACCCGAAAAAACCAAGACTTAGCAATTTTTTATTTTAGGGGAAAAATATGGTCAGCCAAAAATGAGACTTTGAAGGGCACATTGACCAACTAGGACAGCAAAATGAGGGGCACGCAAAATAAGATAGAAGCAAAGAAGCCCGTCGGGAGCTAAAAAAAGAGGGTCCCTGCCAACAGTGGGGCGTGTGTGCAAAATATGCACAACAAATGGCGACTCGCTGGGGGGAACGCTCTAGAGAATTTTGATGACAAATTGGAATCACGAACCCAGAATCTCTGGTTCTGACCTTCATGCTAGGGAAAACAAGCTAGACACTCAACCAAAGGATCAAAACCACTAGTTAACCCAACCTTCAATATGCTAAAAATCCAAGTGTGTGCAATTGCATTAATTCCCATCCTTCAATTGCTGCAAGAACCCAAGCTCCATCAAGTTAAACTGCGTAGTTTATTCTAACTCCAAAAGCATCCGGGACATTGCCTCGCTGCCAGTCAGGCGTCCATAGCCCCGACGAGGTTGTCGCTATGATTCTCCCGAACATTGCTCTATTGCCGGTCAGGCGTCCATAGCCCCGGTAGAGTTATTCGTATACCCCTGAAAAGTTGAATTTCTCTTTTTTTGATTTTCAATATTTTGCTTTCTTTTCTTTTCTTTTTTCTCGTTTAGTTCTTTTATTTCAACCTACAAGCAATGAAGCTTGCACTCAGGGTTGAGAATCACAGTGGCGCTGGAGCAGAATTTTAGATTTTTCACTTAACTAGACTTCACAAAGGACCTACATTGACCGTCAAATCCTTAAAATTTGTGAGAGATATAAGATTCTAGAATACTTCAGAATCAAACTGACCAATGACTTATCCACTTTGAATCAAACATCTAGATCGCTTGATACTAATAGAAGATCCTCACCATCCACTCTGAAAAATTGATTTGATTTTGAAAAAGAAATACATAGAACAACCCCAAGCAATAAGAATGATTGTTGTGCGCATAGATGTGCCAAGCCAAAAGCAGAGGGACCCCAAGCAAAGCGGTAGCAAAGTGAGAGAAAACAAAAGCAAACGAAAAGCAAACACCAAAACGAGACAGCGAAAGAAAATAACGAAAGAAAACACCCCAAAGCAAGCAACCTACAACAAACCAACTAACCTAAGGAAAGCAGGAAAGCAGATTATTTATAGGAAACCTAAACTAGTAAAAAATGAGCTATGCACAAAGATATTTACAAAGAACTATGTTCGTGTAAGGTGAGCTGATACTCATGCCCATCAGATTTTGCACAGCATGCACAAGCAGATGGGCAATCGTTATAGTTCTATACCATGCAGATTTATCCTTATACTCAAAGGGAATAGATTCAATATTGCAGCATTCAAATTCAGTCACCCGACTAGGGAAAATCAACAATTGAGGAGGCTCGCTAAACCCATGGTTAATCCATAAACACGTTCATTTTTCCTCATTTCCATAATTAAAATGATAGGTGCAGCTATGAAAATTAACAGGAGAAAGGAAGGATAGAACCTGGGTGTCGTCACATGGAGGTGGCAATATTTGACAATCGAGAGTGAGCACCGCATCATCAGTCTTTGCATCAGCAACCTTGGGTGGGTACGGCAGAGGGTGCAGCATCTCGGACATTAAGCTTGCATAAGGCAGGGAGAACGGGGTAGCAAACACTTCTTCCACGTCTTACGTAGGATCAGCAACCCCCCTTGGCAGTTCTTCAAAAAGAAGTACTTCATCTCGTTGATTATCCACAAACTTGGGATCCACTTGATTGCTGCCCTCAAAAGGTGGCACATTGTCCCATCTCCTTTCCCAAGTGTTGACCTTATCTTCATGATGTTCAGTGTCATGGGATGATGACATGTATGAATCTTTCCTATTGCAGCCATCTAAATATGAAGGAGGATCAGCAATGATCATGGTGGAAGGAGTCCAAGTTGTATCTTGTAGCCGACCGGGTGCTTCATCTTTGTTGGTAGCTATCTCAGCACCCCCGCCTTTGTCTTCTTCTCTTTCTTGTTCATGCATCTCATCATGACGTTCACTCATTTCCCCTTGCTCACTATCGCTATAAATGGAGAAGGAACCCCTCTCCCAATCCGAAAACTCTTGTGCATCACCATTCAGAGGCTCAAGGAGTATGCCCTCATCTCTACCATCTTCTGGGATGTGTTCTTCCTCGACATGAGCATACCTCCGTAGCACAACTCCCAATGGAAAGAAGTCATCAATTGATGGCACCTCATCAAGGGGGCCAAAATTTACTATGTGATTTTCCCCCAAAGACTCACCATAAAGCCCATCGTCCATGGTGCACAAATGTTCTTCAAGAGGAAAAAATTCTTGATGACTAGTGGACAACATTCCAGATTGATCTACTTGATCACTCAAAAGCTCGAGATTGTATTGTTGTCCTTCTTCTATTGTTGTCCCAACATCCTCTTAAGGACTGCCTTTAGCTGAGTTGTCACTTGGCCTGGGCTCTTGGTCCTCATGTTCCATTCTTGAAACCACTACAAGGAGTGGTGTGCTCGGCTTCCTTGCTTGTTCTCTAACTTGCTTCATAGCTTCTTGGTACAGTCCGCATGTGAACTTAGAGTGGGATGAATCATGGAGCCTGCACCAATTTGGTAGCAGCAATACTTCAAAATCCACTTGACATTTCAGCTCTGACCAATCCTTTGCTAATCTGGAGATGAGTTGGTCATATCTTTCTGCTACTGGGTCCTCATCATCACTTTCTGCTATCCCAAGGCTGTCAACCTCTTCCTCTTGCTGATTTTCAGCATCTTCATTGGCTGCCCCAGCATACACTGCTGCAAAATTGATTGACTCATCCTCATATGTCAATGGCTCCTCTTCCTGAGTGAAGGAATACCTCTTGCTGGTGAAGGAGAGGCTTTCCAACTCCATTCTTAGTGAACCTGCACCAGAGATTTTTGCTGTCCCCAGAAAATCAGCTTCTCCTTCTTGATTTTCAGCTTTAGTGTTTGTTGTCCCAACACTAGTTTGTGGCAGATTTCCTGGTTTATCTTGAAGGTGCTATCCTCCAGATGCTAATATCTTTTCTACCATTTGGGATGACTCATTCTCGTTGATAGTTGGCTGCTCCAACTTGTTCAAATTGCCTTTGAATTGGGTGATGATGCTTGCACATGAAGGACAAGTAAATTTTGAATGAGGTGCATTGTGAAATCGGCACCAACTTGACATTAGTGCTTCCTCCAATATTGTTCTATCTTTGTTGCCCAAACACTCTTGGATCAGCTCTTCAAATGTCTTGGTTGCCATGGTTGTCAATTCCTCCTCTGGGTTTGCAAGGGCCAAAGGCTGATAGATTTTCCAAAAGGGAATCTCTCCTTGCAAGACTCTTTCAATTCTTCTCAAGAAGGTTAGACACTCTAGTTCATTGTGCCCACAAGTTCAATGGATCCTACACTTATCTACCAAAGCAAAATGTTGTAATGCTCTCTTCAATCTCCTATTTAACTCTGCATGTAGCCGAGCGATGTTGATTTGCACATGCTGCTCCATTTCGACTCAGCTTCTTTTTGCCTTCAAAATTTTTTGATTTTATGCTTCAACATTAAAAAAGATCTTTCTATCTCAGATTTCTTCTTTGAAAGTGCTCTTATCAACATCCAACATTCAACTTTGTAGCCTCAACATGTCATGTTGCCCTCCTTCTAGCGCCAGTTTTGTTGATGGTGTTTTCAAGCACTTCTCAACACAGGTAATGCATAGGTGCATCACCTCTCTTGAAAGACAATCTTCCACAATCAAATTGCAGAACACTATCCCAAGGTCTCTCGAATGTCAGGTCTTAACAGTGCTTGGAATATCTCAGTTGATTTATGTGATTTGCTGGAATCACAAGGTGGACTTACAGATGAGTTACAAAGTGGGAAATTTGGATCAACAAATGAAGTTTTTAAGATGGGAGAGTTGTTGTGCATTTGCTGCAGGTTCAAACAGCAGTCTTGAACTCCATTTTATCATTGGATTTAGCTTTATAATGTGCAATGAACCTTGCCTAAGGTTACTTATTAAAAAAAGGAAAAAAGGTAGGGAAGAGAGAAGGTTCCTAGATCTGAAACTACAAATAAACAGTGATCATGGAGGCTGCTATAGTAGACAAACTCCCTAAATTGGGTTTTGCTTGGCCAAGAAGATCCTACAGTTACACAAAACTAGTGCAATCTTCTAAGGACTGCAAATTTTTAGTTTGCATACACACATCATGAACATGCAAATGAACTAAGTTGTAGCAATCAAATAAAGAAGCCCAGGCTAACTTTGCACAGCAGCTTGCCATCAACAAATGCCAAAAGTATGGGCTGGGAATTCATCAAATACTGTAACAACAATCACCATTACCGCTTCCATTCAATAAACTACAACTAAAACTAACTTGGAAGGTAGAACCATGCACACATAATGAGCAAACTCAAAAGTAACACCCATATATCATGCAATGCTACTTTCTATTGTTGTAGAATGTTTTTACAACAGCTCTCCAACACTTACAAATAAGGGGAACACCCCTATTTATAGTTTACCAAAGCCCAAATGAATGGCTATGATTGAGTTACATTGTGTGGCTCAGATTCAATTACATGAGGGTTTCACCTACCCCACAATATTCAACAATTTAAAATACATCTTTTTCTTTTCCCTATTCTGTCTTGTAGTGGCCAGTCACTGTAGCAATTTTGCCCTCTAACTAATTTCCTTTTTACTGTAACTGAAATTAACTGAAAGCCACCTTCTTCCTGATGGAATTTCAGCATTCCTCATTGGATCAAATGGTTTTTTTGATGAACCCATGGTAGGTTTCTTGAAATCGAAAATGAGAGGCCGAAATGTTGTTTTAGGAATGTTGTTTAGAAAATGACGAATGGGGCAGGGTGACCCGGATGGTACTACCCAGCTGCAAATTTAGAATTTGAAAGTTTCAAGGAGGATAAGACCCCATTTTAGCATCTGGGTTGAAGTCCGTTTTTGATTTGGAGGTGCGTTTGTACGTTCCGGAAACGTGAAGTCAAAATGCCGTTGTAGGAATGTTGTTTCGAAATGACCAACGGAGCACAGAACTCCGGATGGTATTTCCCAGCTGCAAATTTGGAATTTGAAAGGTCAAGGGAGGATAAGACCCCATTTTAGCATCTGGGTCGAAGTCCATTTTTGATTTGGAGGTGCGTTGGTACGTTCCGAAAACACGAGGTCGGAATGCCGCTATAGGAATATTGTTTTGAAACGGTCGACAGAGCATGGAACTCCGGATGGTATTTCTCGGCTGCAAATTTGGAATTTGAAAGGTCAAAGGAGGATAAGACTCCATTTTAGCATCTAGGTCGAAGTCCGTTTTTGATTTGGAGGTGCGCTTGTACATTCCAGAAACGTGAGGCCGGAATGCCGTTGTAGAAATATTGTTTTGAAATGGTCGATGGAGCATGGAACTCCGGATGGTATTTCCCAGCTACAAATTTGGAATTTGAAAGGTCATGGGAGGATAAGACCCCATTTTAGCATCTGGGTTGAAATCCATTTTTGATTTGGAGGTGCGCTTGTACGTTCCGGAAACACGAGGTCGAAATGCCGCTGTAGGAATGTTGTTTTGAAATGGCCGACGGAGCACGAAACTCTGGATAGTATTTTTCGGCTGCAAATTTGGAATTTAAAAGGTCAGGAGAGGATAAAACCCCATTTTAGCATTTGGATCGAAGTCCATTTTTTATTTGGAGTTGCGCTAGTACATTCCGGAAACGTGAGGCCAGAATGTTGCTGTAGGAATGTTGTTGCAGGAATACAGTTTTAGAATTTTCAAAACTTCCTAAAACTTAATGAAACATTGTCAGTTCACTTAGGCACCACAAAAACATCCAAAATCCATAGGAAATCTATCCCCAAAGTCAAAAAATGATGGAAAAAGTGAAGTGAGCGAGCGGGGGGGGGGGCAAAGCCCTAAAAAACCAAGACTGAGCAATTTTTTATTTTAGGGGTAAAATATGGTCAGCCAAAAATGAGACTTTGAAGGGCACGTTGACCAACTAGGACATCAAAATAAGGGGCATGCAAAACAAGACAGGAGTAAAGAAGCCTGCCGGGAGCTAAAAAAAGAGGGTCCCTACCAACGGCGGGGCATGTGTGCAAAATATGTACAACAATATGTTATTCATTGGAAATAGCAAGACTATGATTTCTGATCTTAAATTTCAGTTTTCTGCAAAGTTTGAAATGAAATATCTTGGTGCAGTTAGGTACATTCTTGGAATGGAGATAACCAGGGATAGAACAGGCAGAAAGCTTTGGGTCAGTCAGAGTAAGTATGTAAAAATAGTTTTGGAGAGGTTTAGTATGAATGATTGCAAGCAGCTTGTTTTTCCAATCATGCATGGAACTAAGCTATCTGTTGAAGACTATTCAAAGTCTGCTACTGAGATGGAGGACATGACCAGTGTGTCTTATGCAAGTGTTGTTGGCATTTTGATGTATGATATGGTCTGTACAAGACCAGACATTGCCCAAGCAGTGGGAGTTCTAAGCCGATTTATGGAAAATCCGGGAAGATCACATTGGGATGTTATGAAGAGAGTATTTAGGTATTTGAAGGGGAATTCAGATTATGCATTGTGTTACCATGGCAATTTGGTTGCATCACAGAGGACTCTCAGCATTCATGGGTATTTTGATTCAAATTGGGCAGGGGACATTGACAACAGGCGATCCACCAGTGGATACACTTTCATGCTTAATGGTGTAGCAATCAATTGGATGAGCAAGCGACAGGCTGTAGTTGCTTTATCCACGACAGAGGCAGAGTACATGGCTGCAACTCATGCCTGTAAAGAGGTTGTTTGGTTAAACCGTTTGTGTTTAGATATTGGATTTAATGTTGGAAAAATTTCAATCTGTTGTGATAGTCAGAGTTCCATTTGTTTGGCAAAGAATCCGACCTTTCATGCTAGGACCAAGCACATTGATGTGCAGTATCACTTCATGAGGGATATGGTTGAAGATGGCAAGGTAAATCTAGAAAAGGTTGACACCTTGTAGAATGTTGTAGATGTTTTAATGAAGCCGATTAGCATAGACAAGTTCAGATGGTGCGCATAATCGATGGGCCTTGGGGCCTATGACAAACAGTAACTTTTCGAAGACATGAGGGAAGCTGGAAGTGTTCACCAAGTGGGAGCTTGTTGAGAAATTGTGTCTCAACTTCCCGCTTGAAGCCCCAACTTTCATGACTTGGCATTAAATTGTTTCATTTCTGCCTTTACCACTTTACCACGGCAGCTAAGTCTGGTTGTGGCAATACCACGATGACTGTCCTGGCGGTTACCACCATATCGCAGGCAGTGGGTCCACTCACCCCGGTAGCATGGTGAGACCACCTGCGGTTGGGTCTGGCGGTTACCGTCGCACCGCGGATAGTCCAGTGACTAACCACGGTGGCCGCAGTAAGACCGCCAGTGGCCTAGCTAGCGGTTATCACCGCACCGTGGATAGTTAAGTGACTAACCACGGTGGCCACAGTAAGACCACCAGTGACTTGGCTAGTGGTTACCGCCACACCGTGGACAGTCAAGTGACTTACCGCGGTGGTCATGGTAAGACCGTCAGGGGCCTAGTTGGTGGTTACCGCCACACCACACATAGTCAAGTGACTGAATGTGGTGGCTGTGGTAAGACCACCAACGGTCAGCCAAGACGGCTACTTCCATACCGCGATTAGACCTTGTCAGTGCTGCAGTAGCGTGGTAGGGTGGAGGGCAGAGCTCGGTGATGACTTGGGGTGAGCTCGGTCGAGCTCACCACCATACCCCGAGTCGAACTCGGCAGGGCTACGGTAGCATGGTAAGAGCTCGAAGCTCGGTCATCCGAGCTTGACCAGTTGGACCAGAAAGTCATGAGCGACGATGAATGAAGGAAGGACACATGGCTCAGTGTCAATGTGATAACTGGCTAAAGGCCAAAGTTATAACAATAGTTATTGCAAGTCAACTCAGGGTGGCGAACAGGACCCGATTTGGGTAAAAAAGTTAATGCCTGGGTGGCTCGATGCAAGGAGATCGACATAAGCAGATTGACTGCGTGATTGGATGACAGATTCATGAACTTGATGGTCAACGCTTGGTTGACAAAATTGAATGCAACGTATGACTTAAGTAAGTCAAGTACAATATTGCATGACGAGAGATTTTTTGAACTGTATGTGAGAGATAACATTGTAAAAGTGAGAGAGTTCTAAAAGTGTTGTTGTGAGCTGATCAGAGAAGACTGTATATTGTATGTAACCATTTTTTTTACTATAATACAATTGTCTTGACTTTGTGTGGTGGGTTTTTTACCTGTAAATTTTTTCCCACGTATATCTTGAGTCAACTATGAATGCTCAAATTTGTTATCTATTTTACTGTTTGTATTCATCTCAAGTAGTTTTAGAAACCTATTAGAAATTGTTTATGCTCTTCTCCTCTGTTGTATTAGTCTTAAGGGAATGTATTCTGCACTATTGGGTCATTAGATCCTGCCCATTTTTCCCTTCAGTCTTCTTACTTCATGCAATGCATATTTCTCTTGGTGATGACATTGGACCTAATGTCCTTCAAGAGCATGATCTCTCACTAGCTCATTTGATTGTGAAATCTGATGAAACCTTCTGATGAAAGCTATATAATCAGATGTAACGTCGGGCACTTGTGCGAATTTTCATTTTTTTAAAAATTTATCCCCGATGTTAGTCGGAATTTCAACGAACCATTTTTTTCGTCTACGTTTCGACGAAGATCTTTCTCCGAAATTTCAACGGACCTGCAAAGTTAAATTGTAGCGGGCATAAATAAAGTTTATTTATTGTGATCGTGTTTTGCTCGATGATTTTCTTGGGGAAAATCAGAAGAAACTCAAGAAGATATCGCCAGGTTGAGGGTAGTCATTGTCTTTTCCTAGAATTCATTTGTGAAGTCAGATTTGTACTTCTAGGTTTGAAAATCATATTTTAAAGCAACATCTCATCAGATTTCATTTTTAGTCTTGTGCATTTTTAGAATTTCATTTCCAAATTTTAGACTTGGCTTCACAAATTCTTTATAAGGGAATTGTTTATAACTGATGGAAAATTCTTGATGGATTTGGACAAAGATTATATTTGCAAGGTTTCAATTTTAACCCTAATGATCAATTTTCAATAGATTTGGAAGCCATAGCTAGATAATATCAAAGGTGTTGGTTGTTTTTTACTGTAACCAAGTTTATCTTCTAGACACAGCATATAAAATCTCAGATAATACTACCTTACAATACCATCAATCTATATTCTAACCCAATACTACTTATCAAATCCTTATATGAACATAGTCACCTATAACCTCACTCAAGCATTTTAATTAATTCCTTGAATTAAAGCCAAAATGAGAATTACACACACCATAACAGTGAGATGAACAAAATAACCCTTGATCATTTTATTCAAGATAATAATATATTCATACAATGGAGATACATGACCTTGAAATGAGTAATTTTCATCCAGATGTTAGTACTATTTTGAAAATTAAGTACCCGTGAAACTAAAACCTACAACAAAATGACACCAAACCTAAGAATAGTATCTTCACTATAATATCAGGCTCTTTACAAATTTGCTCTGCAACTTCACTTAGACTCGACCTAAAGATATCTAACTTGCTAACCCATATTTCTAGTCCTGAAATCCTTCTTATAGGGAAAATGAAGGAGCAACAAGCATCGGACCAGAAATACACCTGTCACTGGTCACTTGGACTGCCTTATGACATTTCAAAAATTGGTTACAACAGCTGAGTCTCTGGAGAATCTTCTTGTCCATCCCGTCCACTAGAGAATAACTATTGCATTTGCCAAACTTCGAAAACTTGCACCAAAACTGTCACCAAGACATAGCCAAAATTTGTTATAACCATAACAACTAAGTTGTTAACTGTCGGTTGTAGACTCTGTCCTATTCTTGTTCAGTTAAGTACTTTTCTACCCATCCTTGATATTCCTCATCCGTTGGCCAATTAAAATTTACCACCTCATTTACCTTGGCACTGTAAGGTGTATACTTTACTGCTACTTGATTCGCCTCCCTTTCAAAAGATTCCAAAAATGTGCTAGTGTTAATGATTTTATCCATAGTATTCATCAGCATGTCATAATATGAGTAATCACAAATCAATTTGATTTGTGCATTGATGATTTCATCTACCCTGTCCAGCCATTGCTGCAGTGATCTAACATTTCCTTGGGCATCTAAAATATCTGGTAAAGATGTGTCACTCCAGTCATCAAAACTCTTTACCAACTCTTTAATCCTCCTACTGAAATCATCAGGTAAGGCCTGGAAACCTTGCATTGACTTCACAAAGTCTTGAGTAGGCCTTAATTGTTGAGGCCTATTAGCTACATTTTGAGAATTTCATTTCCAGATTTTGTTGTGCAAGTTCAATATTTTGATTTTAGGAATCTACCAGTTGAAAATCATAGTAAAATCAGAATTTAATAATTTTTGGAATTAGCATTTGAAAGTGTTTTTTGGGGTCATTAACTTCAGACTATCTTCTCTTTTGCAGGGGTGGTTGCATGCCGAATTTTTTTGGTGTAAAATATCATAATTATTATATTTTGTTACCTGTGTATGATTAAAAATTATTGGAGTGCGTTTGATATTTTTTGAAGATCTAAATATTCAAGCTTGATAAAGAAAAATCATGTCAGATAATATTAATCTAGAACAAAATGAAGAGTCACTTGATAGATTGTGGGCTAGATTCAAAAAAAAGGGTGATGGGAAATGTTATTTTCTTTGCAATAATTGCAAGGGCTTAAAGACGAGAAAACTTTTAATCAGAATAGCTGAAAAACATTGTAGACAGCATGGTCACATTGAAGGGGGGCATAGTTATCGTCCATTGGTAAGTTTTTTATTATATGTGTTTATATTCATTAAATTTGTAAATGTTTATATTGTTTTAACATTTGATATATATATAAAAAATCACTTGATCATGATCATGGTTTATTTGTGTCTGTCATTATTATAAAGGTGGGGTGCCCTAGGGAACACAATATGAATTATCACGGCCCGGAGAATGTGGTTTTGTAAGCAAAGGAACATGGAGCTGTGAATATCGAAGATGAAGTTAATGATCTTATGGAAGAAGATGATCATGTGCCAGAAAATACAATTGAAGATGATGGTACAAATACATTGATCCATGACACATGTAGTGGCACATCTGATCATGTTGATCGAGATGACTTTGATGATGTTCATGATTTACCTGTAGTTGAGAAGACATACGAACCCCTTTATGAAGGCTCCCAAACAACTCTTCTCTCTGTTGTATTGTTGCTGGTGAACTTGAAGGTTATGAATGGTTTATCTAACATAGCATTCTCACGGATGTTAAGGTATGTCATATATGTCATCTATTTTAATTGTTGTTAGTTCATCGCTAGTAAATAAAGGATGAAGTATGTACCATTAATATTCTTTATATTAAAAAATTATTTTTTGTTGTAGATTGATTGGTGAATTTTTGTTACCACCATCAAATATTTTACCTAGATCATACCGAGATTTATCTGGCATTATGAAAGATATTGGAATGGAGTATTAATCAATAGATGCATGTCCCAATGATCATATTATATATCATAAACAACATGAATTTGCAACAGAATGCTCGGAATGTCATATCAGTAGATATCGAACAGATCAACTAACAAAAAAGGTGTCTCACAAGGTTCTTCATTATATTCCCATTATTCCACGTATGCAACAATTATTTAGGTGCAAAAGCTTAGCACAATTTATGGATTACCATGCACGAAATAGAAGTGGAGATGAGATTCTTTGAATGCCTATGGATGGTTCTGCATTTAGGAACATGGAGGAAAAATGGCCACACTTTAAAGAAGAACCTCGTAATCTCAAGCTTTCATTGGCAGCGGATGGTGTCAATCCATTTGGAGAGCTGAGATCTATTTACTCGTTGTGGCCTATTTTTGTTATCAACAATAACATTCCTCCATGGATGTCAATAAAGAGGGAGCACATAATGTTGGCAATGATTGTTCCAGGTATTTTTTTACATCAATTTTCTTTAACATAGTAGCATCTCATTTGTCTTATTTTTTGTATAATGACATATGTTTTTTCATTTAATAGTCATGTACATGAATTTATATATATTGCAGTAAAATGGTTATAATAATTATGTAATGTTTATGTTCATTCAACTAGGTAAATACCAAGTTAAAGATATGAATGTATATATTGAGCCTCTTATCAACGAGTTACTAAAGTTATGGAATGGCGTGACTATGTATGACGTATCTAGACCAATAGGACAAAGACAATTTGAATTCCATGCAATGCTTGTATGGACAATTCATGATGCCCCAGGGCTAACACATTTTTCTGGTATGTTATAACGTTCGATTGCATGACTTTAATGATATTTAATTTTATGAAGTAGATATCATGCATATTTTTTAAATAATCTATTCATTATATATAGTTATAAAAATTGATATATTTAATCCAATTATATATGATTTGTAGGTCTTCAAACAAAGGGAAAATTTGCATGTCCAATTTGTGGTCCAAAGATGAAATC
>CM021109.1:118138865-118245425 GCA_007115665.2 Sequoiadendron giganteum
CTTGCTCACCTACTACCCTAGACTTGAGACTTTGAAGATTGGGTTTTCACTTTTGAACTTGCTAGAATTGTTTCCGATAGTTTTACCAAAGGGTGAAAGCGATGATTGATTTATTATGAGCGATGTTTATTTCGGGTGAAAGTGAGATGAGAAGGATGGATTTTTTTTTCAAATATTTGGATGTTTTTGGTGTTTTTTGAATGTTTTGAGGCTATTTTTGGGCTTTCTGAGATGTTTTACACATGTTTTGATTTTCAAATTTTCTTATTTTTTTGGTATTTTATGAGATTTTGACCAAGAACCTAACCTAAAGACCTATCCTAGGGGTCTTAGGAGCTGATCAATAGATTAGCCTTTCCTACATTATACACGTAGAGACCACGTAGTTTGATTGACACAAACTTGATTTATTGATGAGATATGAACAAATGGATTGCTAGTTAATTGCGACAGACTCCTAAAGGACTGACCTAGGGTGTCTCGGGGGATGATCAAAGATCAACCTTGCCTAAGTTCAAGCTCAGAGATGGCATAGTTCGACATGATGAATCTATTTTTTGATTTTTTTGATTTTTGACATGTTTTTGGATTTTATGATTTTATGAATGTTTTTTGATTTTTGATTTTAAGGAAGACTTCAAGGATATACACGAATCTGATCCGATGTAGGTAAAAGAACATTCCCCCAGTGTGATGTGATAGACTACTCCGATATAGGCAGGACAAAATGAGCTTAGGAATGTGCCAAGTAGTACTAGGGTGGAACATGATACAAAAATAGGACCAAGCCATGATGCGAAAAGCGAATGAGTGACGAAAGGAGATATGGGATGCAATGGATGATGGAAAGTGTGCAGAATAAGCTACAAAGATTCTGGTGGATGGAGAGTGTTTTATTTACACATGGCACCTATTCGCTAGGTTTTCACCAAGGTACTTTCCCAAAGTGCCACTGAAGTGGTTTTCACTAGAGGATGATTTTTTATCTTTACTATTTTTCTAATCCTTTTTTTGATTTTTTGTATTTTTGGTTTTACCCTTAAGAGATCAAGCATAATTTTTTTTGAGATGGGATCTATTCATGGGATCTTTCAGAGATTCACCTTCAAGCATTGATAGCTGATATGCTCCCGACTTGTAGCTTGATGTGATGATAAATGGTCCCAACCAATTGGGTTCAAACTTGCCCTTGTTATTTGGATTTGGCACATTTTTTTGATTCTCCTTTAGTAATAGCTCACCGACTTGGAAGGTCCGCCTCTTGATATTCTTGTTGTAGCTTCACTTGAGATAGTTCTGATAGACTTGGAAATGGTTTAGGGCATCCACATGCCGCTCATCTAGTAGTTCCATCTCATTCAATCATGACACCCAATATTCTTCATCTGTGATGAGATTCTGCAATGATATTCTCAAGGATGGGAGCTTGATCTCAATGGGGAGTATGGATTTTGATCCGTAGACCAAGGAGAAGGGAGTGACACCTGTTGGTGTGCGGATGCTTGTGCGGTAGGCCCATAAGGATGGATTTAGCTGTAAATGCTAGTCACGACCAACGTCATTGACTATTTTCTTGAGGATTTTCAGGATGGTCTTATTGGTAGCTTCTGCTTGGCCATTTCCTTGGGGATAATATGGAGTGGAAAAGCAATGTTGGATATTGAACTTTTGGCTTAGGTCACGAACATTCTGATTTTTGAAAGGTGTCCCATTATCTGAGATAATGGTTTGAGGGAAACCATAGCAACAAATAAGGTAATTTAAGATGAACTTGGATATCTACTTTCCCATGATGTAGGTCATGGGAATGACCTCCACCCACTTTGTGAAGTATTCTATGGTAGTGATGATAAAATTATGCCCATTGGATGAGGTGGGGGTAAGTTTACCAATGAGATCGACCCCCATTATGAAAGGGCCAAGGTGTGATAATTGGGTTGAGCTCTTGAGCTGGTGCATGGATGAGGTCCCCATGTTACTGACACTGCAAACAACTTTTGACATAATCATGTGCTTCTCTTTCCATTGTAGGCCAATAGTACCCTGTCCTCAATAGTTTCTTGGCCAAAGTCATACCACTCAAATGTGAACCACAAGTGCCATTATGTACTTTGGTTAAAGTAGTCAAGGCTTCCTCAGTGTTTAGGCAATGTAAAAGGGTCCCTTCAATGCATCTACGGTACAAGATATCTCCTAGGATGACAAAATGGGATGATTTTTTGACAAAGGCTCTTTTGAGGTTCAGGGTTATGTTGGCGGGGAGGACACCTATTCTTAGGTAAGTGTATATATCATGGTACTAGCAATCACTGGGACCAATGATTTCATAAACAAATTTAGACTCTGGTACCTCAAATGATCGTATGAGAAGCTACTCTAAGAGAAATTCTAGCTTTTGGACATTGTGCAGGATCTCTAGGAGTGATCCGATTGTAGCCATCGCATCTGCTGCTCTATTATTTTCTCTTGGTAGCTATTCAAATGTGACATCAATGAAGGATTCCTTAAGGCTTTCAACCAACTTCTTGTATGGAGTCAACTTGTTGTCCTTTGTTTGATATTCATTATTTACTTGGTTGATTACGAGCTATGAGTCTTCGTAGAACTTAAGTGCCATGATATGCCATTGCATTGCAATTCTCAGCCCTATGAGAGGAGCCTCGTATTTCATGATGTTGTTTGTGCATGGGAATGATAGCTTGTATGATTTAGGTATGTGTGAATATAAATTTCCCCAAGCTCCCTTCGAAATATTTTATTTTTCTAAGTATCGGCCACAACCATCTATTGAATGCAACATCGGATGCCTTTTGCAAGGCTTTATTCAAATACTACCACTTGTCAGCTGAGCACTCCTCAGAAGGATTCTTTCCTTCACTTTTCAATGGCATCCACCATGCTTCCACATGTCGGCATTTTTCACTCTCCAGTGCTTCTTCTAGTCACTTCCCTATCGGGCCCCGACCGCATGCCACATAGCAACTACCCTCACACATTCCTTGGTGGCCCCCACCTATAGCGCAATATGTTTGAAGGACCTCCACATGTCTTCACTGCGTATATTTTCATCACATGAAAGGGAGAATGAACATCGGGCCCCGACTGCTTGCCACATGGATCTTCTAAAGGCTTCTTCGTGCAAGGGGATGAAGCAAGCAACAAAATCGCAATAGTTGCCACATATTATAACTGCCGCCATAAGTGGATGACACATGTCGACACTCTTTTGTGCTGGGACCACTACCATCATTCATAAGGGATGCATCTAGCGTTGGGGTGGCCTCGTTCATGGCTCAAATTTTTTGTTGTTGCAACGGCCAGAAAATCATTGCCATATAGATCATTTCTCATGATCGAAGGATCTTTTCTATTACTAGCTCACCAGGCTAGGGATTTTATTATAAATACTGCTGCTTCTTTCAAAGAAGGGGTTTAGATTTTGACAGAAGAAATTGGTGGAAGAACCAGGCTTGTAATTATTTTTAGATCATTGAAAAGAACTTACATACTATGCCCTTGTTCAACCTTTCTGTTTTCTTAGGATATTTGATATGTTTTACTATGCCATTATGGTACTGAGTGTTTCATTTGCATAAATTCTATAAATTTAATGTAAGTTTGCTGGTTTAGATCATGTCTTTGACTCCTCTTTCAGTAAATGTGTATGAATATTATTTTATGTCATTGAGTGAATCATTTATGCTTCTATCTTTATTTTCTATCATTTTGGGACATAGCAGATTGCTGAATGGGCCCTTAAATTGCATCCACAAGATAGATTTATTATGCTTTACATCTAAATCTTGGCGCATCCCCCTAGTTAGATCTTTTATTTTTATATCTACTTCCTTTTCCCATTCAAACCCAAGTTATAGAAGGAGTCGACTTCTTTAAAATCTAGAGGTTACTCAGTTTAGCACAATAGGTTCCCTCTTTAACTGAGTTTCCCACAAAGGGTTGTTACCTTGTCAAATTTTGGCATCAATAATTTTCTTTTTTCTGGCACGCCTGGTGGGATTCGAAATATACTAAAAATCAAAGAGGGTGTATAAGCCTTTGGCCACTCCGATAGTAATAACAAATAACCCAAACTCACCCAATAAATTTTTTGATCCATCCACAAGCCATGTTGCAGATCGCAAACCGAAATTATATGGCTTGGGACACTGGGAGTCCCCTTGTAGCCCCAGTTGCACCTGTCATTTGAGCCCCTATCCTGGTCTCTGCTCTCAAAGCTATTCCTAAGTTTATTGGAGATGGCTCAAGAAAACCATTTGAACATCTGCAAGATGTGGCAAACATATGTTTGGTACACAGAGTTACAGATCAGAACACAACACTAAGGCTACTCGTAGCTTCCTTAAGAGGAAAAGCATTAGATTGGTATCACACTCTACTAGCTAACACTATCAATACCTGGGATCAGCTCAGGGATCCATTTTATGAAAGATTCTCGAACGACGGAGATAGGTCCTCACTATATCATCAACTAGTGACAATAAAGCAGGCCTCATCTGAAGCCATGACAGACTTCAACACCTAGTTCCATATGACCTGACAGAGAATCTAGACTACTATTCACCCACCGACTGAGTTAGCATTCATGTTCTACTTAAAATTCATCAACACCGATATCTCAATGATGATCCAATCACTTGGTGGGACCACATTATCGGATGCATACAATGTAGCGGTTAAGGCGAAGAACAATTTGATCGATGCCAGGAAGTTTCCACCTCGGCCCATCATGTCGATATTCCCTGAAGTATCAATTTATTCCTAGGAGATTCCATCTACTAGTACACTTGTGTCGCCCCCATCTATGTACACGTATCCAAGTGCACCACTAAATGCTGCTTCTACATCCAGTGCTTCAAAGGATGAGATGAGTGACATAAAGGAGATGCTACAAAACTTAACAAATGAAGTAACCACTATCAATAGCAACCGAGCCTCTCCTCCAAGACTGGCCTACCAAAGTTATCAAGGTGGCAGACCCTTCTACCAATAAAACCACTATCAAGGAGCCGCATGCACAAGTCTACAAAATTAAAAAAAAACCAAATAGTACTAGTATCGACTCTGCTGGGAATTGCTCAAACAAGTACGAGCAGAGAGCTGACCACAGGGCAGAACAACCTCATAGAAGATATTAATCCCTGGTGCTTCCCCTATGGCGACATGCATATGCCTCAAAATTGTCTACATGGAAATTTACAACAAAAAGTTGCAGAACAACACAATCAAGGTATGACGTCAAATTCAGGAGGTTATACATATGCCTCTCCCCAAATGGAGAATGTGGTTCTTACAGCACAGATGCAAGGAATTTCCCTAGAAAAAGAAAATGACATAGCTCCCGATCACACCCTTTACTCATGGATGAAAGGAGAGGAAGTAGTGTTCACATATGAAGCATCCACATCGGTGACCCTGCAAGTACAATCTGACTACAATACTCGATTGAAAAGGAGATTCACAGGCAAGCTGGTCACTCCGCAACTTAGGAGCATCTTGGAAGAGCCCCCTAGTACTTCCACAATTATTCTGCAACTGCAACTGCACAAGGAGATTGTCATCACCAGGGCCAAGGAACAAAATCCTTTGAATCCGCCACCTTTCAACGTAGTGGAACAATTAAAGAAATCTTTTGCTAATGTATCCCTTTGGGATATATTAGCCATTCCAGAACAAAAGTCATTGCTACAAAAGCCCTTGTAGAAAGATGCAATTATGCAACCGATAGAACAAGCTTCCAAAAGGGCTACTGACTCATCACCTCTGACGTAAGTTCTTGTGAATACTACAGAGGAGGCTTTGACCGCGGTCAAAGAGGAGAAACCAAAATGTAAACCCTTTTTCTTAACTCTCATTGTGGGAAAGAAGCTTCTACACAACTCCATGATTGACTCCGGTGCCAACACTACAGTTATGCCCAAGCAAATAGCTGAAGCCTTAGGGCTTAGCTGTGAGCTCCCTTAAAGAGAGGCATTATGTAGCTAGACGGGAACAAGGTCAAAACTGTGGGTCTCAATAAAGACCTCCCCTTGATTTTTTTCTCCTTTCCTAGTATCATGGTGCCACAAGATACTGTGATCATAGATTTCCCTCCTATGTTCGGCCTCTGCCTATCCCGAGAATTCACCTCAAGGATAGGTGGATACCTTTCTTTGGATTGTTGCCACCTAATTCTCAGGACCAAGCATAGAGCTAAGATGGCGATAATATCAAAACCTCTACATTCAGAATATGTAGCTGATGAAGCCATGATAAACTTTGAAGCCGCTCATACTTCTTTCACCAAAGAAGAGGCCATTGGTGTTGAGCCATTAGGATATGAGAAGGCAACTAAGACCAGGCTGTATGAGAAGAAGTCTTCTTGAGTGAATATGCAGACACTGATCCTTTCGGTAATTATCATGCTATCGGGTTGGGAACCTACATCATCTATGATGAGGATCAAGAGTTCCTGAGGGTATTAAAGAACTCCACGACCGATCAAGCCTTAGAGCTCTGGACATTGCATTTTGATGATGCTAGATGCAAAGTCGACATTGGTGCTGGGATATTCTTAACAATTCCATCCAATGAGAAGGTTCTCAGACCATTCCACTTCTAGTTTTCTTGCTGAAACAATGAAGCCGAATATGAAGGTCTTGTGCAAGGGCTAAGCCTTGCAAAGTGCATGGGTGTCAAACAAATAATGGTGTTCAGAGATTTTGAACTTGTAATCAATCAAGTCAGAAACATCTCAGCTGCAAAAAATGTCTAAATGCGGTCTTATAGGCACAGGGTATGGGACCTCATTGAAATATTCAAAGATTTTAACATTCACGCAATGCCAAGGGAGCGAAATTCAACTATGGATTACATGGAAACAATAGAATCTCAATTCGATCCTATCTTTGATTTAATTGAGAATGCACACTCTATTTGAGTGATTGTATGACCCTCTATCCCAGATAATGATCAAAGCTGGCAAGTGTTTGAAAGTGACAAACACATCACCTCGTTCATTCAACAGTCGGGAGAGTTCATCAATCAGTTCCAGCCAAAGATTGAAGAAGCATATGAAGGGAAGATCATTCAGTTGAGATCAAACAAACTTCCAAAAGGGCTAGTAACTCTCAAAAATTTGTTTGATTGTGATGATGCAAGGAATGATAGGAGAAAATTTGTAGCAAACCAAGTAGACTACGCTGACCTGGAGGTCAGAGACGGAAGAAGACTAAAGGTCGAGAAATAAGTTTTACAGCGTGACAAAGATAGGCTTATACACTTGTACGAAAAATACGAAGGGGTCATGGCCTGGTCTTATGATGACCTCAAGGGATATGATCTTGACATCATCCAACACACCATCGAACTAACAAAAGGTGTTAAACCGGTCTAACAAAAAAAGAGGCTCGTCAATCCAAAGATTGAAGCCCTAGTGGAATAAGAGCTAGGGAAGCTGATCCAGTCAAAGATTGTCTTTCCAATCAAGCACAGTACGTGGGTATCTAACCTCATTCTGGTTTGAAAGAAAAATGGAGACATTTGTCTCTATGTTGACTTTTGTGACCTAAATAGGGCATCACTAAAAGATCATTATCCACTGCCTTCCATGGAATCAATCTTGCAGACCGTGACAGGTTCAGAGATGTTTTCTCTATTGGATGGCTTCTCAGGCTACAATTAGGTTTGGGTTAAAGAAGAAGATCAACACAAGACCACGTTCACCACCAAGTGGGGAACGTTTTCATATGCTAAGATGCCTTTCAGCCTCTCAAATGTGGGAGCCACCTTCCAGCGGGCAATGGAGATAACCTTCAGCGGATTGATGAAAAAGATTATCCTCATCTATTTAGATGATTTGACTATATTTTCCAAGTCCAAAGATGACCATTTTGATCATCTAGAAGAGGTTTTCAAAAAATTCCAAGAGTTCAGGGTATCCCTGAACACAAAAAAATGTGTCTTCGGAGTACCGCAAGGCAAATTGTTGGGACATGTAGTGTCCCAAGAAGGAATCACTATTGATCTTGAAAGGGTAAAAGAAATAAGGGAACTTCCCCTTTCGGACAACAAGAAAGGAGTCCAATATTTTTTGGGGAAGGTTAACTTTGTAAGTAAGTTTATTTCTAATTTTGCAGGAATAATCAGACGGATCACCCTGATGCTAAAAAAGGACCAATTGTTCAAATGGACAAGAGAAGCTTTTGAGAGGGTGAAGGATGCTATTTCTTTGGCTCCTATGTTGGTAAATCCATATTTTTCAAAAGACTTCATAATGTATGTCTTTAGTAGCAAAAAATCATAGCTACTATTCTGACTCAGAAGGACGATGAAGGGAAGTGAGAACATCCGATAGCATTTCAATCTCAGACCTTGAAGGAATACAGGATGAACTATAACTTTGTTGAAAGGAAAGCATTCACAATCATAAAGGGACTCAAGAAGTTTTGACATCTTATATCTTGCAATAAGGTGATCGTTTATGTCACACACTCCAATGTGCGCGAATACATTATGGAAGGAGAGATCACTGAAAAAAGGGCCAACTAGATCACCACGATCCTAGAATACAACATCAAGGTCAAGCCTACAAAGACTGTCAAAGGAAGAGGGTTGTGCGAATATTTGGCGCACAATGAAGAAATGGAAATCAAAGAAGAGCAAGCAGAGCTAGTCCTAATAAATGAGTCCAAACCCGAAGGTTGATGGTTGACAGATAGAGTAAGGTTTATGCACACTAGAAATTATCTACCGAGACTTCCTTCTCAGAGAAGAAGATTCTATTGACTGCAAAAGAGTGGGTACTCACTTATTGAAGGGATCCTCTTCAAGATGAATTTCAACGACGTCTTATTGCAGAGCGTCACCATGGAGCAAGCAAAGAAAATTATCGAAACCTTCCACAACAACCCTAAAGGCGAATACTTCTCTACAGAGACCACCACCATCAAAATTCTGCATGCTGGGAACTTCTGGCCTACACTATTCAATGACTCCTACAATATGGTAAAAGCCTGCAAAGAATGCCAATTCTTCACAGGGAGAAGAAATTTTTTTGCCATGCCTCTCAATCCAATAGTAGTAGATGAACTATTCATGCAATGGGGGCTAGATTTCATTGGGATGATGAACCCCACCCTCCAACACTGGTCACAAGTGGATTCTCATAGCCACAAACTACTTCACAAGGTGGACTAAAGCCCTACCCCTGAAGAATGCGATAAAGGCAGAAATTGTGGACTTTCTTGAGGGGCTAGTAACGAGATTTGGTGCACCAAAGACTATCATATCGAAAAATGCCAAAGCTTTCTTAGGATCCAAGGTATGTTAGTTCACATTTGAGCATGGAATATTCTTGAAAACATCATCAAACTACGACCTACAAGGGAACAACCTGGCTGAGCCGACTAACAAAAATCTAGTTTGACTCATTAAAAGGATCGGGTCCGATCATGAGAAGGAATGGCTCAAGAATCTCTATACAACATTATGGGCATACTGCATAACTCCTAAGCAAGCCCCAAAAACTTTTCTATACGAACTAATGTATGGGAAGGAGGAACTGTTGCCTATCTCTATAGAGATACCTGCGCTACTACTGAAGTCTCTGGAAATTGAGGAGACGAAGCTATGGAGGTTCGGTTGGTTGAATTGCTGGAAGTACAAGAAAAAAGGGAGAAATCCCTAATATCCATGTCCAACCGCCAACAGGTGGTTAAGAAGTGGTTCGACAAGAAAGATTCAGACCAAGGTCTAAAGTGTGAAGACTTGGTACTAAAATTCAACGAAAGGGCCACAAGGCCTGACCAGCATGGATAATTTGACAAACTCTGGGAGGGTCCTTTCAAAATAATTCAATGCAAGCAACATAATGCATTTGAATTAGAGAACACGGAACAAGAAGCACTAGGAATTACGGTTAATGGGATTCACTTAAAATTGTTCAATTAAGCTTCAGTCACTTCACACAGGTGTAAATATGTAAATAATGTAATTAATATCCCTTTTGTGTTTTGTCGGCCGGTCTTTTCAATAATTTTGCAAATGCAGGAAGTAGGAAAATTCATGAAACTCATTACTAAAAGAATAGAGAAAGACTATCCTGCTCATGTTGTAGAAAATAAATATGCGGAGAATTTAGTTTAATCCATATTACATAAAACACAAGAATGAAGACAAGGAGTTTAAGATAAGCAAGTATATTCATTATATATATGTGCTTTAATAGAAAAAATTGTCAAAATGGCTCTATGACCATGTGCTCAAAAGTATGACTACATGTATACGAATTCCTTATATATATGTATGCGAGCCCTTTTCTTTAGGCATATCTATACAAAAAGGGAAAAAGCATTTTAAACTTCAGGTATTTGGGACATGAACATTGTCTTCATCGACAGGGGCATTGTTAGGGAAGCATGAAGGTTGTCAACACTAGCAACGAGACCTAGAGCAGTCATAGTGTCAACTCCTAGAATGAGTGATGGAGGGAACACAAGGTTCCTAAAGTCAGTGTACCAATCCACATCATAGAACAACACTAAATTGTAGTAGCACAAAAGAAAGTGGCATGCACGGGTGGACCTCTCACGATGCTCAATGAGTGAATGAAGCCAAAACGTGCTTAGGAATGGCACCCATGGTACCACTGCATCTTCTTCAATGTGCTTTTGTAGGTCACTCATGACAGGAAGGCCCAGGCCATACACCACATTGGTCACTGCTTCACCAAGGCCTCTGAGGCACCTCTTTGGAAAAATCATGAGCGTCAAACACATAATCATGGATTTTGGAACCTGAATGTCGAGCAGCGAGGCAACAAAATAGGAGCAAATATCAGTATTCACCCAATACTTGTCTTCATATGCAATACAATCCCTACTCAGGATCCATTTTATGGCTATGATAGCCAGTGAGTGCTTGTTCTCAGTCATACACTTCAGAAGCCTATTCAAAATCTCTCCCAGAAAGGCTATTTGAGACTTGTTGCATACTAATATGATTGGAGTATTCATTGTATCAACCTCTACTTGACTACCCAACTCTAGGCCCTACACAAATTCGGAACCTACTCAACCGCCTAAATGATAATCCTATCTAATTTCCCAATACTACTTTTGCTAATCACTAAGTATGATTCCAGTACTATGTTAGGACCTACTTATAGAAATATCTGAGGTAGCCTGCATACAAAGTGTGCTGATAATCAAGTGTTAACTCAAAAATCCCACCAAAAGGCTAGCTCAATATTCCATCTCAATTATGTCCATAGGTACGAATTGTTGTGTGTAAGATCAAGGAGCGGCAATCAATTAGTGCAAATTGGTGGCAGTCCCAAGCAATGGCTTAGACAGATGGATGTTGAGGTGTCACGATGTAGGCAGTTTCAAGATCCAAGGTTGAACTCAAATCTTTTCTATGTACTCATTACGGTTTCAGTTTAATTATACTTTTAGATATATTAATTGCCAAGGTGTGCAAAAGATGGAAATAATTTCACCCACGGCTCAATTTCCCAAGAAAATCATGTCGAAGGGACGTTATCACTGATGTAATTATGAATTCTTGTCTTTTCAAAGGAGACAAGTATTGCATTTCGCATGGATGAAAGAGTTGGCATTACATGCCAAATTAAATGCAAAAAGGCAACCACTGTCTACCGGTTGAAGGCAAGAAATTGAAGGAAAAGGCTAAGTTTCGCATGCAAAGGCTAAAGAAAACATAAAAATTCTTGAGTACATAAAGGGACTTGGAAGAAAAAAATTGTTAAGAGAACCAAGTGTGGTGCATTCAACAACAATGTAGTTGAATGTAGAGGTAATTGCAAAAAATTCACTGCCCCAGTGTAAATTGAGGTTGAAGCAGGAGGTCATCTGGGTTTGAGTCCAGAGCCTTGTGTAGTGCTCTAGGTTCCATTCATACCGCTTCAGTGTGCTTTCTGAGTGGAAGTTCACAGAAAATGGAGGCTACTAAAAGTTCCCAAACAAAAATGTAAGAATAAAGGACCCAAAATTTATTTGAAGCCATGTATGCAACAACAGCTGCATGTCTTCGAGAATACCTCTTACGCTTCGCCCGGTATACCAGACAAGCCAATGTGGGTGAATACGTCGGTTGTAGAAAAGAAGAGCCCCCACAAAGATCATAGCCAAATTAAAGAAGAATGGGATAATATTCATGAACCCATCCTTGCAAAGAACTCTAAAACGTTTAGGGAGGTGACCTATAAAAGAATGAAAGGGAATAACAACCTGGAATCCTTGGCACATAAATATTGGTACAATGGGTTTCCAAAATATATGGTCCCACTCGTACACTACTGCCTTGAATTGGTCGATGAGGCCATCAGACATTTCAACCCGAATACCGACACCATTGTGGGTCGGGAACTAAGTCTTATTATCTGCAAAGAGGCTACTTGGGACATGTGCATCCTAGAACGAAACTCCAAATTATCTCAAATGGAGTCATTCACTCCAGAAAAAGGAGAGTCCTATTGGAGAACCAAAGATTTTTCTCTGAGCTTTTATAACACGGAGACACAAAGGTAGAAAGAAGCTCAGAAGAAGCCAATGTAGATCCCGACAATGCATAAAAAATTCAAGGATGATATGAAGGATGCCTTCTCAATGATGGAATTTGTTTGCAGCCTAGACACTAAAAAAGAGGTTTAAGAGTTTCAACTAGGCTTGGGGTTTCGGTTGTGCAAGAAAAATTCTCTTTTCTGGTACAATTTCACAAAATTCCTCATCTAGGAGATGCTTAGCCAAATAGTAGAGTACCACCTACAATAGAGGTTCAGGTTTTCATCCTTCCTCGCCTATATTTTCTTGCATCAAAACCTCAACTTTTTCTAGAAGCATCCAGGGCTATCCATTTTTGATGAAAACCAAAGGAAAAAACCGGTTTCCACTTGGACTCCTCTCCTCTCTACAACATATGATTATTATGCATTCTCAGATTATTTCTTAGGTCCGATTTTGTAGGATTTGAGGGAAGATAGAAGTGTCTTACGGTTTAGCTCAAACCAGACTGAGTTCATGCAAAAATTCACTCTGAAGTGTGATTGGTTTATGGGCGAGGACTTCACGATAGTTCGATTGTGCAGCTTCATCGGGGAGCCCTTCTGGCTCCCGACGTGTCCTAAAAATTGAGTACTGACACTTGAAGTTTTCTGTCAAGTATTTATTATTGACTTCACCTTTTACGATGGAAAATCAAAGAAGTGATTTTTCTGTTACCCAATGAGCTTCAAGACTGTGATGATGGCAAAGAAGAGAAATCACGACCTGCTTGAAGCAAAACTAGCTCATTTAGGGCTAGTAGGGATTTACGATAAATAGAATTACAACCTCATTAATGACTTGTTGAATGAGTATGCCAAGGTAACACACAACCCCCAACATTACTGGGAAAAGTGTCAAGATCCATTGACAGATGCATATGAACTTATGGTTGACCTAGCTTACATTTTGACCGAAGGTGGTTGACCTCCTTGGCTCGGATTCTACTACTGGACTGAGAAATATGATAAAACAAAGTAGATTGGGGCTATTCTTCGCAACAACCTAGTGAGGAATTACAACTGGAAGGAAGAGAAGATTAACGATTTTTGGATATATCACCAGGAGATCTGGTGCACCGAGGCTCCTTATGATAGCATAGAAATGGATGACAGGTTTGAAAAATTATGGAATAATGAGCATCTAAATTTTGACGATAATGATGAGAAAGGCTCCGATTCAGAAGAGGCTGAAGCACAATCAGACGAAGGAGCAAAACCAGAGATAGAAGCTCAAACGACCTTGGTGCAGCGAAAAGGGAAAACCATGAAGCAACCTGCCAAGGTTTCTTCTAAAGTACAGGTGAACATATCATGCATGAGGTCTTTGATGACTTGCAATTGGACTGCAAGAAGGACCAGAACAACCCAACCATAATAATCTGAAATCGTAGTGGTAGAAGACTCACCACCAAAAAAGCAGTAGCACACCGAATCATCTAAAGAAGAGTGTTCACAGGACCCTGAGGCGAGACAAAAACCAGTGACGAGCCAAGGATCACAATCATCCATGCCACAGGTATCTTTCAATCCCTTTTCTCCTATTTCACAATCCTTAGTTGCCCCTACTGTGCCCACTGCACCTCTCTTTTCAAGCACTGATCCTTCCTTTTTAGCCACTGCTTCAATGATCATGGGAGGTTTAACACAGTTCTCTCATGCGACCCCATTTGTCTTTACTCCTCCATAGAACCTTGCACCATTTTCCTTGGCCCATTCTGTGTCTCTAAGCGCTCTACATGCTACCTCTACCACCATCATTGATACCTCCCTTGTCATTTTCGTGTTGGACCTGAACCACTCTTCCCAACAGATGGAATCCACCATGACGCCACTTCCCTTGAGCCCTCCTACTAGTTCGTAGGTTGGATATTGGAATATCCCTCCTTTCTCTCCTCAAATAGTTAGTGTTCAAAAGAGGAAGTCGCTCGGGTTCGCTACCATCTCTTTTCCTTTTTCCCTTCCTCTCGGTGCACCTTTTGCAAGCAGACTCATTGGATCACCGTCAAAATTCTTATTAGAGGGAGAAAAAACTAAGAAGGAATCAGAAATCAGAGCCCAGAAGAAAAAGGCTAAATATGCTGAAAGATTAGCAGAGCCAAAAGTGCAGACTATTTTTAATGAGGTCCAACAGTCGCTAAATTTTGTGACCATGTACCCGACTATCAACAAACCACAAGGAGAGATGCAACCAGATGACTACAATATGTATGCCATAGGGCTCGACCTAAGTATAGCCCGACCTCAAGACAAAGTGGAGCTCATGGAGGAAACGCAGCGAGTGGTGACCACTGGCTTTCTTAAATCTGATCGCCAACTAAGGAAGAGGGAAGAAGAGCTGAAAGGTGTCAAGGAAAGGGTCGAGGTCTTTCTCACCAAGGAAAAGGTGAGGGATGTTGAATTTAAGCGCTTATCCCAACTAGCAAAGGCGAAGCAAATGAAGCTTTGAGAGGAACTTGCGAAGTTCCAATCTCTTGATCCTAACCTTGTCACTGAGCTACAATAAAAGAACAAAGGATATCAATACTAGTTGGCGGAGTTGGGGAAAGAAGTGCAACAAAAGAATGAAGAATTTCATCCCTAGCGTGTTCAACTAGAGAAATAGATACAACAAAAAGATGTGGATTTAGAAATCTGCCAGGCCCAATTGGAGAATGATGTTCAAGAAATGAAGTATTCCTTGGAGAAGGAAGTAGAAAACAAGGAACGAGCCGAGGCAAGATAGATCACAAAATTGTAGAACCTATAGGGACATCTCTCCATGGAAAACCAAAAGGTTGTGAAGCTCACACATAATATGGAATTGAGGGATGCAAAGATAGCCCTATTAAAAAAATCCACCCAACCTCCTGTCGTTGGGTGATACCTTCTTTAAGTAGCCAAAAAGTTATATGTTTCATACTGGGAAAGAGTGAAGGTCTTCTGCCTAACTCTAGAGCCGACGCTCCAATTTATGGTAAAGGCAACAAGTTTGGGAAGGGAAGTCCATGAAGCAATCGAGCGGTTCCATCAATCCATCATAGAGAGAGTTTCAGAAGCCAGGAGGTTGTTGGACATGCTATATATGGTCCCAGATGAAGTCTTGGTAGGTGCAGGAATTGAAGATCAGAAGGCCACTGTCAAAACAACTAACAGGTTCATCCATTGCTACATGATCATCTTTCATGTGAGAAAGTGCACCACCACATTGGATCAAACCATGAGTAGCATGCAGGAAAGGTTCTCTCACCTAACTCAGATGGGCTTACCATCCCTATTCGTGGAGATGAATCGATGGCCACGACGAAGCATATTACGGTGAGGATTGAAGAAAAGCAATGGAATGCATCTACTTTTTAGAGTTTCAGTCAACTTCTTATTGCAGAAGATATTGAGAGCGTCACTCATCTGATTGCATGACTTATTTTACAACTTGAGTCCTGGGCCGGTATGTCGGTGACGCTGCCTTACAAAGAAATGATCGATCTGCATGGAGCGCAAGAAAGTCTGTGCGACATATTGACTCCATTCGAGGCCGAATGGATGCCTATGTAGATCGCCCTCTCTAAGCTCTGATTGCATCACCCAATGGAGAAGGATTTGGTCTGCAAACCAAAAAATTTTGGGTTCCTCATTTCATAGGCGAAACACCCCTGATAAGTCACCAAAAGCTATGAATATAAATTTCCCCAAGCTCCCTTCGAGTTATTTTATTTTTCTAAGTACCAGCCACGACCATCTATTGAATGCAACATCGAGTGCCTTTCGCAAGGCTTTATTCAAATACTACCACTTGTCAGCTGAGTGCTCCTCATAAGGATTCTTTCCTTCACTTCGTAATGAAATCCACCATGCTTCCACGTGTTGGCAGTTCACACTCTCCAGTGCTTCTTCCAGTCACTTCCCTATTGGGCCCCGATCGAATGCCATGTAGTGACTACCCGCACACATTCCTTGGCGGCCCCCACCTACATCGTAGTATGTTTGGAGGACCTCCACATGTCTTCACCACATAGATTTTCATCTCATGAAAGGGAGAATGAACATTGGGTCCCGATCGCTTGCCACATGGATCTTCTAAAGGTTTCTTCGTGCAAGGGGATGAAGCAAGCAACAACCTCCCAACAGTTTCCACATATTATAACTGCCATCATAAGTGGATGACACATGTTGGCACTCTATTATGCTGGGACCACTACCATTATTCGCAGGGGATGCATCTGGCATTAGGGCAACCTTGTTCATGGCTCAAATCTTTTTCCATTGCAACGACCAAAAAATCATTGCCATATACATCATTGCTCATGATCGAAGGATCTTTTCTATTACTAGCTCACTAGGCTGGGGATTTTACTATAAATATTGCCGCTTCTTTCAAAGCAGGGGTTCAGATTTTGACAAAAGAAATTGGTGGAAGAACCAGACCTTTAATTTCTTTTAGATTATTGCAAAGAACTTATAGACTGTGCCCTTGTTCAGTCTTTCTATTTTCTTAGGATATTTGATAAGTTTTACTCTGCCATTATGGTACTGAGTGTTTCATTTGTAGAACTTCTATAAATTTAATGCAAGTTTGCTGGTTTGGATCATGTCTTTGACTCCTCTTTTTAGTAAATGTGTATGAATATTATTTTATGTCATTGAGTGAATCATTTAGGCTTCTATCTTTATTTTTTGTCATTCTGGGACATAGCAGGTTGCTGAACGGGCCCGTAAATTGTATCCACAAGATAGATTTATCATGCTTTACATCTAAATCTTGGCGCATCACCCTAGTTAGATTTTTTATTTTTATATCTACTTCCTTTTCCCATTCAAACCCAAGTTATAGAAGAAGCCGACTTCTTTAAAATTTGGAGGTTACTCAGTTTAGCGCTATAGGTTCCCCCTTTAACTGAGTTTCCCACAAAGGGATGTTACCTTGTCAAATTTTGGCATCAACAATATGCAATCCCCTTGTGGAGTGATGAAGAAGATTCCCGCTCCTGACCTGTGTTGTGTGTAGGACCCATCAAAGTACATTTTCCAATGATTTTCTACACTAAGGTTAAAGAATGATACATCAGGGAACTCTGAAACAAGTGGATTTTTTGCATATATTGGTGCTTCTGCCAGTTGATCTGTGATTGCTTGTCCTTTAATAGCGTTGAGTTCATAATCAATGTCACGCTCTGTCAAAATCATAACCCACTTTGTCGTTCATCCTATGAGATTTACTTTGGAAAGAAAATACTTGAGCGAGTCTATTCTTGCAATGAGCTTGATATGATGTGCTAGCATGTAATGTCTGAATTTTTGTGCTGCAAACATGACTCTAAGGAAGGCTATCTCAATGGGTGTGTAGTTTAGCTTGTGTCCCACCATGGTCCCGCTGATGTAGTAAATAACTCTCTCCTTCCCATTTTCATCATGTTGTGCTAAGAGAGTGCTGAGGGCCGCCGTTGTTGCTGATATATATAAGATCAAGGGTTTTCCAGGAATTGGTGGCATAAGAACTGGTGGTGTGAGAAAGTACTCCTTGATCTTGTTGAACGCCTGGTCACATTTCTTGTCCCATTTTTATGCTACCCCCTTGTGGAGTAGATGAGAATATGGGATTGCCTTGTCTGCTAGTTGCACTATGAATCAACGAATGGACTGGAGTCTTCCTTGTAGGCCTCTTAGTTGTTTCAATGTTTTTAGTGGGCCTCCATTTCAAGGATTGATTTGACTTTGGCAGGGTCTACCTCGATTCCTCTCATGTATATGATGTACCCTAGGAGATTTCCAGATTGTACCCTGAAGACACACTTCTTTGGATTAAACCGGACCTTGTACTTTTCTAGTCTGCAAAAAATGAAGCTTAGAGCTGATTAATGATCTCATCTTTTTCTTGACTTGGACAGTATGTCATCCACATAATCTTCCATAGTTTTGTGAATTATGTCATGGAAGAGTAATTTCATAGCCCTTTGATAGGTAGCTCCTACATTCTTCAACCCAAACGACATCATGTTCCAACAATATGTCTCCCATGGGCAAGTGAACACTGTTTTGTGTTGGTCTTCTTTAGCTATCATGCTCTGATTGTATCTTGAGAATCCATCCATTAGTGATAACATCTCATGTCCTGCCATCATGTTCATGATCATATCAATGTTTGGAAGTGGAAAATCATCATTGGGACATGCCTTGTTCAAATCTCTGAAATCTGTGCAGATACGAAAGCCATAGTGGGCTTTGAAATAGGTACAAAGTTTGAAACCCACTCTAGATAATCAATCGACCGTATGAACCCTGCATCTAGGAGCTTTTGTAATTCCATTTTGATCAACAATGCTATCTGGGGATGCATTTTCCTTAGCTTTTGTCTCACTGGCTTTGCTTCGGGATATACAACTAAGTGATGAACCACAACCTCTGGATCAAGCCCAGGCATGTCGACATAGGTCCATGTAAATTTTATCTTTCTTTCCTTTAGGAACACAGCTAGGAGTTCCTATTCTTCTATGAGAAGTGACTTGGCATAGAATATTATGTGTGGTAATTCTTCTATTCCCAAATTAACTGGATTGCACTGTTCTACTAGAACCGTTGACTTCACTTGATGAATGGCACTGAGAGGAAGATTGAATCCTTCATCCTTTGATGCCTCAGAGAGGTTTTCACTGTTGGATGCGTCCTTTATTTTTACCGTTTCCAAGTCAGAGAATGCCATTGTGATTTTCACTTAAAGACCTAAAGATTATTCTCAAATTTTCACTTTTGTGACTGAAGGATTGAATCATTTCCCCATAATAGGTTTGTACATCTAGTATGATTTTGAACCCAACTTTGTGATCTCCATATGATATCGTATCCCACAATCCCATAAATTCTAAGAGCACCTCATCATTTTCAAATATATCCAGAATTGGTGGTCCTCATTGGTTGTAATCAATGAGTTGGGGATAAACTAGGTTTATTGCATGGGTTTGATGGTCTGACTCAAAAGATAGGGTGCTGATCATGAATAGGGAGGAATCTTCAAAAAATATAAGCAAGTCAGTTATGGGATCCTCATCACTACTACACACATCAGTTATGTCAACGGTAAAGTTGTCTAGGACTCGACCTATGGATATAGGTAACTGAAGGGTGGTTGCCGATAGTTGATGGGGAGCTTTGACCTTTCTAATCAAGAAACCTCTACCAAGTATGGTCACCTTCGGAGGGGTACATCCGAGGCCAAGATTTCTCACAGGCATCTCAAGAATGAGAGGCACTAGAAGACCATTTCCATTATGTCCAAGCTTCTTGTATTTGTTATAGCCCATACCGAGCATCATTTTTAATCCTTTACTACTTTCATCCATGGGAAGATTAGGCATGGGCCTTTCATCTTGGTATAGAAAGCTTGATATGTCTCTTTCATCTACTATTTCCCTACTTAGATCCCCCTAGCATATGAATCTAGAGGGATCTGCCTTGAAAGTTTTGGGTGAGGTTTCATTTGGTTGGGGTTGTCCATGTGACCTAGGAGATTGAGGTAAATCTCCTAGTACAAAGGCACTTTTCTTCATTTTGTAATCCCCACATCCATTGTCTTGGATAATGACCTTGATTTTGGATACATCAGGAATGGCGGGTGTCTTTGTCCCAAAACTGGAGGCAATGGTAGCTGGGTCTATATATAGACTTGAAGGCCCTTCATTCTTCTTTGGGACTTGGGGGATTTTATAGTATTTCACTTCCAAGTTTTTGTAGTAAGCAAAGGGCTTGGGATCACCGTAGATCGTGACCTCTTGATTTTGGTATGAGAACTTGATGCATTGATGGAAGGTTGATGCAATTGCTTGCATCCCATGGATACATGGATACCCCAAGAGGATATTATAAGGTAAGTCAAGGTCCAGGACCTGACATGTGGTTTCTATAATGGCTAGCCCTACTTGAATAAGGAGTTGGATAGTGTCTTGAGACACTCTTTCTTGGTCATCATAATCTCTGATCATGATGCCTTTTCCTTTTTAAATGGAGTCCTCGAAGAATCCCAAATTCTTTATGAGCTTGAGAGAACAAATGTTTAGACCTGCACCCCCATCCACCAAAACCCTTTAGACTTTGTTTTTATGAACTAGGACTTCAAGGTGGAGTGTGCGATTGTGAGATGGTTGGGTGGGGAAGTCCTGATTGGAAAATGTGAGGAGAATTAGGGTGGTAATGTTTCCGACTATAGCTTGGAATTGTTCAGTATCTAGGTTGGTAGAGGCAGTACATGAAGCTAATGCTTCCTCAAGGATTTCTCTATGGGAGGATGAGATCTTCAGTAACTCCATGATGGAGATCTGAGCGGGAGTTCTTTTTAGTTGGTCCAAGACATTGTATCCATTAGGAGCGGATTTTGAATTTGAGGTGGATTCCCTAGGTGGTTATGATGACCTAGCAATGGTGACTTTTCCACTGCGTGTGGTGACTCCACAATTAGCTTTGGGTCCCTTGATGTTAACAATAGTGACCCATTCATCTAGGGATGCGACAACATGGTCGTACACATGGTTCACATTGACATACTTTTGTTTTCCTTTGTTATGATTCGACATCAGATTCGTGTATATCTTAAGGTCTTGATTTCTTGCTGGGTATTCCACATTTGTGATCTTGTCATCGATGAGGTCTTGGATTAGATTTTTTAGCTTCATGCAATTGGCTGTTGTGTGCCCCTTGATTTTATGAAAATTAGAAAGGTATTTTTCATTGTACCATGGTGGTTTCACTTGGGGATTTTGATAATTATCATAAGTGGGGATTTTAATGAGATTCTTGTTTACCAGTTTCTTCATGACGGATTTGACTAATTTCCCAAGGGCTGTAAACTTTCTCTTGGGGGATATTTGTTTGGAGGAGGTGGTCCCCCTTGATTATTCAGATTGTTGATTTGATTATTGAGTGGTTGTTGTGATACCACATTGGTTTGCGTGTTGTTGTGATTATTGTTTTGTGGTTGCTGATATGTTTGGGAGTTCTATTTCAATGCACTAATTATGACCTTGGCATCAACCACATCGTCATTAGTGATGTTCCTAGCTTTTGCCCATGTTTGAGGTTTTTTGTTATAGCTGGTGGAAGGGTGGTTGTCTTAATGTTCTGGATATGTGGGTGTCCCCGCTTGTGCAATAAGGGCTCGTTCGATGTTGAGCACCTTGGGGACCAATTGGTCGTAAGTGGTGATGCAATGCATTTTTAGATGAAATCCCAAGGTTTACTCAAGATTGGAAATGATGGTGCAAATTTTTTGCTCTTCTGGCATGGCCCACTTGCTCCTATTGGCCTTGGATCGCCATCATTGTAGGAAGGAAGCGAATGATTCCCCCTTACCTTGTTTGAGCATAGATAGTTCCTCTAGGCTAACATCCATGCCAATGTTGAATGCGTAATTCTTTATGAATGTGTATGATTTCTTGGAACCTTTTGATGCTAGTAGGTAGGCGAGAGAACCACTCCATGGCAGGACCAACCAAACTTTGAGTAAATAGGTGCATGAAATATGTATCATCATATGCGACCTCCATGTAATGTACTTGGAATTCCTTGATGTGATCTTTAGGGTTTATGATCCCATGATATTTGTCAAATTTAGGGATTTCAAATCACTTTGGAAATGGTACCATTTCTAGGCTCTTATCGAAAGGATAAGGGCACAAATTGCTTGGTGTCTTTATTGTTTTCCCTAATTGGAGATCGAGAAATTGCTATGAGAGCAATTTGATTTGTGCTGTCACATCATCCCATGGATTAGGAGGTGGCGTGAATGTGTTTTGAAGTGGTTGAGGTGTTTGAGTGATGGGTGGTGTGTTAGGTATGTTGGTGTGATTTTTTTGCAAGCTTTGCTGTGCGATTAAGGCTTGCTGATATGCTTGCATTTACTGTTGTGCCAACAACTCTTGTTGTTGGTCTTGTTGCTGTTGTGCCAACAATGATTGTTGTTTGTATTACTTTTGTTGTGCCAACAAAGCTTTTTGTTGAGCTACTTGTAGTTGCGCTTGGTATTGAGCTTGCACTTGCGCTTGCTAAGCTTGATATTGGGCTTGAGCTTGATCCTATGCTTGTTGGACTGCTTGTGTAGCTTGGGCAACCTGTGCAACTTGTGTGGCTTGAGAAGCTTGTGCAACTTGTTGCGCTTGTTGTGCCGCTAATTATGCTTGCGCTTGTTGGGTAGCTAGCTATGTAACTTGTTGATTTTGAATTTGTTGAAGTGCCTTTTGATCGCCGCTTGTTGAGCTGCTTGCAATGCGATGCTAAATGAGCTTGTCATGTTGGGTTTTGGTGGTGGATTAGGAACAATGTTTGCTATTGTGATGAGAGGTATCGTTGTATTGATAATTGGGGTTTGTGTGATGGATGGTGCGATTGATATTCTTGGCCCTTGGGAGACCACGTTTTGAGACACTTTGGGGATGGAAGATGATGTGTTGATTGCTGAGGTTGCTTGAATGGTTGCCACCTATTATTGTGATATCGATGGCAAGATGGGAGGATTCAATATGATGTTTTGATTTTTGATTGGAGGGTTGTTTCGATTTTGTTGATTGATGGTCGGTAAAGGGGGAAGGCCCAACCCAAGGGGTGGTGTGGATGTTAATAGCAATGGTGGAAGTGGTGGAAAAATGGGTGGTGTATTCCCTTGGAAAAATGATGATGATGATGAGGGATCAAAGATTCCCCCTGGTCCAAATAATCCACCTTCTCCTTGTGAGGTCATGGGGAGAGAGGTTTGTGTGTTGAGAGGATATGCCGATGTTGCGTGAAAAGAGGCTAGATTGGGGGAATCATGAAATGTGAGTGGAATGTACATGTGTAATGGATTCAACGGGACAAATTGACCCAATATGGTATTTTCATCCAAATGTTGGTTGTTCACAAGGGGATGTGTTTGAAGTGCATGAAGCAATGAGCTTCCCTTGTTGACAATTGGTTGAGTTGGAGCAATGGATGAAGTGATTTGTGGGATTCTTTGAGTGATTCTTTGAAATGGAGGTGTGGGTGAGATTGGGGGCATGATCCCAAGAGGCTTCTTCACTATAGTGCTTACGTCATAATCAGAAGGGAGTTTAGCCCCTTCTTTTTCCAATTCAAGCATGTATTGGGAGGGATTGAGCCTCATCATGGTATTGACAATTCTGTGAGTTTCAGGATTTTGAACCATTTGAAGGATTTCATCTTGTGTCATTCCTAAGACATTATTGGTGATGTCTTCCACTTGAACTTCCTCTTGAGGATTTTGTGATGATAGAGGAAGATTGGTTAGGGGATTGCTTCATCCTATGGGATTCATTTCGGGAGCGGTTTGGATTAAGTCAGTCGAAGTTGATGTTTCCTTGTTGGTTTCCATGTTCTTCTTGTGTTGCAATCTAGTTTGCACCATAAAATAGGGATTAGTTTTCAAGAATGTGTGAGATGAACCTCTAATTCTTTATATTGATCTAACTTTAGGCACAAAAGAGAAAATATAGGATGATTAAGGATCAAAGTGTGATGATGGGATAAATGGAAGATGGATGATGTGAATGATTGAACTCTTGAGAAATCTTTGAAGGAGATACTAGACTTTGGGACTTTTTGATTTGATTTGATTTGATTTTGACTTTGGCTTGATTGGATTTGGTTTGGATAGTGAACTCATAAAATCTAAGAGGTTGGATGTTGTCCTAGAGTATACTTTTTACATGAGATGATAATTTGACTAAGAGAGTAAAGAAGGATTCATCTATATAGCCCTAGCCAAACAAGATGATTTTGGGTTTGATTTTTATTTTTTGGATTTTGGATAATGAACTTATAAACCCCAAGATGTTGGATGTTATCGAGGGGTAGACTTGTTCAAAAGGATTGATAATTTGACTAAATATGTGGAGAAAGATTCATCTACACACATCTAATCAAACAAGATGATTTGGATTTACCAAAAGTCTAGCATGAATGATTTTTTCAAGATTTCCAAGAGTTGTTGGTGAGAAGATTTTTGATTGATGTTTGAGGGATGGATGAGAGCGATTGGTTTGATCCTAAATGAACCTAGAAAGACCTTTTTTACAAGACCTCGGTGTTGAAGAACATGCTTGTACTTCCTATGCAAGAAATGCAAAATTTTGAAAGAGACTTAGATTTTGTTGGTAATAAAATTCATACAAATTAGGATTGTTCTTTGATACACATTTGTAAAAGTTGAAGGTCAATCTTTCTCTAAATTCGTAAAGCATAGACAAACATTTCTTGTGAGATTTTTGACTAAGACCTTTGGACTTTGGTTTTCGGATTTTGATCTTTTGAGAAACCATTTGGAAGAGCACATGTGTGGGGTTCAATTGTTTCTTAACTTTGCTTAATGACTTCATTTTATCACAAACAATTCTTGATTAGGTTTTTCAAACAAGATGTCTAATATCCTAACTTCTTCTCATCCCACAAAGTCCATTATGTGGGAATCAAGGAAATCAGGGCAATAGTTTCCTAATGTTGACTTTAGTGAGAATAAATTATGATATAAATCCAAATACTTAGAAGCCTCTAAGGATGAAATCCCTAGGGCAAGCAAGAGCACTTGGATTTGTCAAAGGTATTTTTTCCTCCTAAACGGTTTGAAATTTTGAGGATTTGGTGGATATTTGTTTTCAAGCATTTTAGATTCAAGCAAAGTATTTTGAGTCCAAAGTGATACACAATCCTAGGATAAAATGAGACAATATTTGTTTAGTTCCCATTTGGATAAATCAGCTATTCTTACCCTTAGCAGATGATTAGATTCTTGACCACACTGGCTCCCCTCCATGACACACACTTCTTGGGTTAGCCAAGCATCAGTACCCATGAAACTCCCATGGAATACTTCTCATCTCTACCAAGAGTCGTAAAAATGTGGGACGGCTTCAGAATGATCGTTCTTGCATCAACAAATAGATTTAAGGATTTGGGCCTTCTAAACAAAATGTTTTAATATAGGCATTCTGTTCGTGGGGGATCATCCATTCGGCAAGAGACCATTGCTACCCTTCTTGTCAGAATAATCCTCATGATACTTGAACTTTCCTCAAGTACCCACACTTATATACCTATTGGAAGTTGCTTGGCTTTAATGTGTTACCAGTTGGGTCATTCCCTAGGGTGATTACTTTTTCCCACCAGGAAGGCCCTCTAGGGTGATCCCACAATAGTGGTTTACAATTTTTGGCCAAACTGGACACTGTAATTATTATTTTTAACTAAATCTTCACATTCAGGCACCTATAGTGGCTAAACCATGAGGAATTTGAAGATGATAAACTAGAGTCTCATCACATTTTGTTTGTAGATTCTAAAAATATTTTTTTCAAAATTTTTGGAATCAGATTGCACTTCTTTTTCCATCTCCCAAGAAAACTGGTTTTTTTCAGAAAACAACATTTTTAAAAAGTGACACACACCATATAACGCATAAATTTTTTTCCATATTCTTTTGAATTTAGATTTGTAACTCTGATATCTAGTGCTTCCACTTGGTTAGATAGTTTTTTATTGAATATTTTTTCTTTAATCAAGTTTCAAAGTCAAACCAATTACAGTTTAGACATAGCGTGACCGTATAACACGTAACTTTTTTTGTATATATCGAAATTCAATTTTTTTTTGGTTGGATCAAGGACTTCAATATCTGGTGCACTCATATTTTTCAATTTTTTTTTGATAATCTACTATTTTCCACATGTGCAGAACAAAGACCTTCATTTTCGATGAAAAAACTATGTTTAATAAAACTAAAAAAACAAATACATTAAAAACCAAAAAATATCCAAATTATATTCATTGAATAGCTCATTCCGAGGACTACCTGATTCCAGTTGGGTTTGTGAAGATTCCTCCATTTTCATGTTCAAATCAAGCTTTGAAGTGAAAAAATATGGAGTATTTTTGTGTCGGAGGGTGGGAAGGTGGGAAAAGGGGGGTTCGAGCGAACCTAAGGGGTTCGCTTGAATCCCCAATGGTTCACTCAAACCCTGGTTCGGTCGAACCAGGGTTTGAGTGAACCCCCTTTCCACAATGTGAAAATGCGGGTTCCACATTTAAAGGGGTTCACTCGAACCTTGGTTCGAGCGAACCCCAAAGGGTTCGTTTGAACCTTGAGTTCTCTTGAACCCCTCAAAATGATTTTTTTTGCATGGGTGAGTTTTTTGGAAGTTTTCCTTCCTCACTCAAATTGTAAACCACTATTGTGGCTTCACCCTCTAAGGATAAAAAAAAGCGAGTAAGCACATCCGAAGTTTGATCAATCTTTGTTTGTGAAACAAAGAGATAACACTCACAATATACTCCACTCACACTAGCAAAATTTTGTTTAGTTTTAGGAAACCAAATTGAAATGTGGAGGTAATCACTTATACAACGCAATATCACAAAAATCCTTTTGATTCTCAAGATCACCTTGAGGTGCAAGAGAAGCGCATACATATTTTTAAATGATATTACTTTGGATGAGGAATTACAAAACATAAAAGGCACATGTTCATTTTAATCCTTCAAAAGCAAGAATATGAATTCTTTTTAAGCACCAACTTTGAAGTGTGAGATTTGTTTTGTTCAATTGTTAAGTCCAAAAAAATATATAGTAAGTTGCCTATGATTCTTTTTAATCCCCTTGTTTTGTTTTTTTAAAGCCCAAACAAAAATTATTGAGTCCTAAAAAGCATGAAGATGACAAGTCCTTAGAAAAGGGATTATAATTTCTCCCCAAAGTGTTTAAAAACACTCGATACAATGAAGTGATGATGCCGTAGAGAATTATTTGTCTTTGTTTCCTTCCATCACTTTTGATCAAGCCAACCTACAAAAATTGGTTAATACTGTAGAAACAGAGGCCAAAAACTATTTAGAATTCAAAAGCAATCAAAATGAAAAAGCACATGTTGAAATTAATTTGAAAACTGCCTTTTACCCAACTCTAGTAGTGCAGTCTGCAATTGCGATGTAGTTTAGGGAAGTCAGCGATGCTATATAGCACCGTTGGGGAATGACAGTGATAAACTGTGCAAAACCAGTGAACACAAATGCGGTGCTTTTTTCCTAGCGACAGTAGTTTGGAGATTAGAATTCAAATTTCTTTGGAAAGAATGACTCAACGACGCAGTTTGGAGTTTGTCAGCACGTCACTATATGGCACCACTGGTCTAATAGCGGCGGAGTTTGACGGCCAATGGTTCAATTTCCTATAGACACAAAAAACTTCAAAAAAATTCAAAAAACTTAAAAAAACAACAATTTAAAAAAAAAAAACGTGTTAGATTCTTCAGATTGGCCCTCTTTCTAGTGCAAAAATGTAATGGTGATCCTAGACCTGCACAAATACAAAGAACAAACACACAATTAGTCAAATATGCAAGTTAGAAACATCATTCCCCATGAAATTCATTTGAAGCAAGAAAATAAGAAATAAAGTGAAGAACACAATAAAAAAGCTATTAAATCCTATTTAGATGCTCAAACTCTCAATCCCATGGGGGAATTGGTGCCATTTTGATATGGAAAATGGCCCTTTCCCAATTCCTTGCAAGCTTTGATGATCAATGATGAATATTGGATGCTCCTTGGTGAAATTTCTCCATAACCTAGCTATAATAATGTGAAAATGGATGAAAATGGATAAGGATGGATGAAAATTGCTCAAAAAATTGAAGATAATGATGTTGCATGAGGTTGTGGATCCAAAATTCAAATGAGAGCCTCCTATAAATAGGAAAGAATGATGGAGAAAGAGGAAAAAGGGATGAATGTGGGACAAAAGACCAACCAAAAGGAAGAGGCCACTTGTTAACATGTGAGTGGTGGAGGAATGAGCACATTTTGATGAATGTACAAATAGATGTGGTTAGGTGGAATTTGAAATTAGTGAAATAACAAGTTGGAGGGAGAAAGAAATGGAGTAAATGTCACTTGGCTCAAGGCAAAGGATATGTAAGAGGCCTTTAATGCCTTGTTGGATGTACTGATCCCTTTTGGAGGGATTTTTGAATTTGAGGAATATTCCCTCTTTGATGCCATGTTGAGAGAAAATAAAAGAATTTATAAATCAATTAAATTGATTTACTTGTGCAAGTTGCAAAAGTTAGAGGATTTGAGTGATTAGGATTAAGATTAATTGGGATTTGATTAATTGAAGAAGAGATTAGTTGTTGTGACAATTTGGTTTATATTTTTGGGTTGATTTAAATCAAAGTTGAGAGGAATATAAATTTAGACTTAATTAAATAATTTTTAGTTTATTTAATTAAAGAGAATGGTGTTAGTTTTAAATCAAAAAAGATAAATTTATTTAATTTAAATGATATGACTTCAGAGATTAATTAAATAAACTGAATTATTTAATTAAAAGAGGGACTATAGGATTAACTAAACAAAATGATTTATTTAATTAATAAAAGATGATGACTTAATCAGATAAATTTGATTTATTTAATTAAGAGATGAAATGTGATGAATTTAATTAAATACAAATTATTTAATTAAATGACTAGCAAAGGGGATGATTCAGGACAAACTGGTGTTAGTAAGATCAGGATCAATCTGTATATTTTCCATGTCTACACAACCTGATGCTAAAAAGGTATTTATCTTTCAATGGTGTTTGTTATTCTTGCAAGAAATTTGGTCATAAGGCAAAGGACTAAAAAAGTAAAATGAATGATTCTTTATCATTCTCTGGAAAATGTCTTAAGCGTAAGAAGATTGGATATAAAAGTCTATGTGAAGATAAGTTGAATAAAAAGAAAAAATAGAAAGAAGAATTTGGAACACCCTAGGTAGTAATAATTGCAAAAGAAGAAAAAATAATTATCCGACGAAGAAGAATGATCAAATCATTGATCCAAAAGAAGAAAGAAAGGAAATGAAAAGGATTTGGAGAAATGAAGGATAATTCAAGCAATATTCAAAATCATCAGTCTTATCTGTGCTGACCTTCGGTGCAAATACTCCCGTCAATTTTTAAGTAAAGCAGTGGCTAAGGGGAGCAATTATTAGAAAATCTAATAAACCCCCTCATCGATACTTGTGTCATATCATGACAAAAGTACATTTAATGTGGTAACGAAATTAAGGAATTTTTTTAGTTGGATGTGTGAAGGATGAAGTCTGCAAAATTTGAAAGAATGGAGGTATACATAATTTTTGAGGTAATCTACCTACAAATTGAAGTATTTATTGAAAAATAATTCAGAATGAAAGGAATAAATTCAGATAATTCAGAAGGCTTATGTATTTTCAAAGAAGCATGCAAAGGAAGCTTAGAGAGAAATTCAGAGTTTCAGGGTTTGAAGAAGAGATCAAGTAGTTTTGAAGTGAGCTTCAGAAGTAGAATATCTATACATCTCTTGTTGGAATTTATAGAGGTATTCTTGTTTAGACAATATTTCATTTTTATTGTGATGGATAATTCAAAGGTTGTGAATAATGAGGATAGAGTGCAAGTTAATTTGAAGAGATATTTGAGGAATGTGTCGGAAGATTCTGTCGATGCATTCTCTCACATCCCTCCGAGAGTGTTTCCCATAGAGGATATCTATGCATTTGTTTACTGTAATATAGAAGAAATGTCGTTAGTTCAATTGAGAATGCTATGGGAGAGTGAATTGGAAGAGAACCATGATGCCTACAGAGTGTTAGTTGAGAAAAATTTGGATGTTTGGAGGAAAGTCCCTTTGTTTGAATTTGAAAAGAAGTGTATTCAAATATTGTTGAGTAGAATTCATGATGAATATTTGTGGATTGATGATGTACATTTGATTTCTCGAGAAGCTATCATTGATGTAGCTAGTTTTTGTTCTTCCAGACTAGTTGCCAAACATAAGGCTATGGATGAGAAAGAGATAATTGAGGTTTTCAGTGCGAATCTTAAAGGGAAAGAGATTGATTTGAGATCAATTTGGATTTGGCAATAAGGTATGCTACTATGGTCATCAATCAAAAAGTTTGTATTCCTAGCAATGACCTTACAGTTTATACTGCTGCTATACATACTGCTGTTGATATGGTTAAAAGAGGTATGGATTATGACTTGTGTGAATTACTTCGTATACATCTTTTGAAGAATTTAAAAGAAATCAAGAAGAGCAAGAAGAATATATTCTGATATGGAAATTTGGTTTTCTATTTACTCTTTTACTTCTTGAGAGAATTACTGGTAATAAGAAGGATAGAATGGTCAAATACAGAACCTATTGCCCATCAAATTAGGAACTCAATGATAAATCTTGGCAGTTCAGATGCACAAGAGACTACCCTTCCTGCATTATTTGGAACATTCCAGATAAGAATGAGTAGAAGGTTTAGGATTCCAGTAAGTGTTGTTGAAAGGTACTCCAAAAGCATCAATTTTCTTGTGTCTATAGATTTATTTCACATGGAAGTAGTTGAATCAAGGTTGGTATGGATATCTGAGTAAGATTATGAAGTGTTAGAGGCTGAAGTTGATAATTATGCTAAAATTCTTTTAGAAATCCATACGAATCTCAATGTAGAAGGTACCTCTGGTAGTGTAACCGGAAGAGGGAAGAAAAGGAAGAGTGTTGTTAAGCAAGAAGTTGAAAAAGGAAGTGAGTTTGAGAGAGCTCAACATGAGAATGAAAGAATAAATATTCAAAGAGCTTTGGAAGAATTGCAAAAGGTTATTCCTGGTGCTAATTTTGATTCATCTATTTCTGTTGTGGAGAATCTTCGTGGCATGATTGATTCTTTGAAGGTCTACATCTCTGAAATTGAAGTGCATACTAGAATTAGGTTTGATGAAAGAAATTTGGAAGATATCAAATAAAAATGTGCAAATGCACACAGTCAAGTGATGGAGGAATTGGAGAGTGTACAAGTTTGTGAAGATGAGGCACAAGAATTGCTTTCTTTTTGCCTAGATTGGTCTGGCAGTACACTGAACATAAGAAATAAGATAAGGATGAGTGAATCTCGAATGATCACTCAGGCATATACATACAGTGTACTAGAAGATAGAGATAATTAGAGCTGGTCCTACATTGCACAGCTTCAAGACAAATTCTTTTCTCTACACGATCAAAGGGTGAAATTTATCAAGAATTTTGTGGCACTCAGAGACATGATTAAACTCAGGCACACTTCTGTTTCTAGTGCTCTTGGTTGTATTGCTGAATTAGCATAGATTAATCTTAGTCCCAATACTTTAGAGGATGGTGTAGAGTCCTTAACTAAGCTTGAGCTATTACATAAGACTCTTATAAGTGCAAAAGGTACATCAGAAGTGTAACATCAAAAAAGGGGTCCTTAGCCTTTTTTGTGCTTGTTTAGCTCCTTCTTTCGGATTTTGGCTCAATTTGTCCTTGATTTAGTGTTGTAATGTGGATAAAATATTCACAATAGGTCTTGGGCCCTTGTGAACTAGTGTACTTTAATGATGCCTTGTAAAGGTGTTGTAAAGTGTTGTAACACACTTTCACACTTTTCTAGAATTCCTAAGCATAATTAACTTTATTTCCATCATAATTTCTCTTAGCCTTTCCTTATTTTGTGTGTTGTAATATACTTTCACATTCCTCTATGATTTTCATTAATAATTGGGATCTCTTATGCTTTAATTGGCCCCTTTTTGCATCCACAAGCCTTGTTTTGGTGTATTTTTGAGGATAATCCTGACAAATGGCATTTAAAACATCAAATCCCTGAAAAACCCACTTAAAACTCCTAAGGTGGGACTCATTCACCATTCTAGGTGAATGAGGCCCCTTAGGTGGGACCCATTCACCTAAGGTGGCGAATGAGTCCCCCTTAACTCAAAAATCAAATTAATTTAAATCTTTGGCAAGATTTTATTCTCCAAGATCCAATGTCGGCTTGTAGTGTTGTAATTTCAAGAATTCTTGCATAATTGGGTATAAATACAAGGTTATTTCACTCATTTCAATCCTATCAATTCTATTATCCTGAGCACTCCAAAGCATTCATTGAGTTCACAAGAGCATTTGAGCAAGAGCATTCAAGGATTTCAAGGGTAGATTATCAAGCTTTCAAGAGCATTTTTCAAGGTAAATCATCATGTCAAAGATCACATTCTTCATGTTTTTCATTGTGCTTATAATTATGGTGTAGAGTTCATGATCCAAGCAAGCTTTGAATTCAAGATCTATCTCCTTCAAGTAAGAATCAAGAACCACATCCATTGTGGCCATTTCAAGAATAATTGCAACACTTCACTGCAAGGGTTTGGTGAGTTGCAACATCACCTTTTGTTCATTCATCACTCTCCTTTACATTTGATTTCCATTTTAAGGTTTAATCACCAACAAGGGTTTTGACCAAGGAAAACCCCATTCTCTAACCCCACAACCATTTTCCCCTCTCTTTGCATGTGATTTGCAGGTCTAGGTTGCTGATTTATCAAAGAGAAAGATTGGAAAACTTGTCATCAAGTTGTCAAAGCAAGTCAAAGTTGTGAAGATTGTGAATAAACCTTGGAGTCCAGCTTGGAGAAGACCTACAGGTTGAATTTAGCAGTTTCAGACCCAGATTTGAATGAGGAACAATAGAGCAGTCTGAGAGCTACAAAATCCAACTTTGAATTTCCAAAAATCTAGAGGTGGACTAATTCGTCACTAGTGGTGAATGAGTCCCATTGTACCTATCTGTCAGAGGTTTTTTCAAATCTGAGTACCCTTTTGTTTGAAACCTGTTCTGACATAGTTTTCTCGATATTGGACTAATTCACCTAGCCTGGTGAATGAGTCCCAATTGGATTCACTAGTGAATTATTATGGGTTTCAAACCTTCATTCTGCCTTCTCTAGTTTCCCAAGTGCACATTTCCAATTTTACAATTTTCTATTGTTGTTTGCTTGCATTTCTAGATCATTCTTTGAAGAATTGCATCAAACTAGGATTTTTGCATTTCATCATTCATTGAATTTCTTTTCCAAGTCTAAAATTGGTGGTGAACCCCTCATTTACATCATTCCATCCCCTAGAACACACCCTTTGTCAGATTTCAATCTCCTTTGCATTGGAATCTCAAGGGCTGTCTTGAGTGAAATAGAGAAAATAGTCTCTGCTTTTAGGTCCAAAACCCTAGAAGTGAAAGAGAGACCATGCCATTTTATAGGTTTCATTTTGGTGAGCCTACATTTAGAGCATCATAATTCTGATTTGGAGTGCATTTACATCCTAGATTTAGCTTGCATTGCATTAGGTTTTGCATTGGTTAATTTGCATTCTAGGGTTTCAATCTTTGCATTAGTGAAAAGCTCATTTAGCTTGCATTATTGCACTTAATCTCTTTAAAAATTAATAAAATTATGCATTTGCATCTTATATTTGCATCAAAAAACATAAAAATCATAAAATTCAATTCAAAAATTCTGAAAATTTTCAAAAAAATCCATACCTGGACTCATTCACCACCTTGGGCGAATCAGTCCCTTTGCATATTTTGCATTGCATATTCTTGAATTTACAGTTCATTTTCTGAGTTTCTACTTGCTGCTGTTACCCTTCTATTTTGGTTTGCATATTCTTTGTTTCATTCAATTCATTGCATTCATTCATCTTGTGCATAGATCAAAATTGCATTTATAACATTGTTGCATAGTTTAGAATCTAAAATTTGCATCATGGATATGTACTTTGGAAAACTTCGGATGTCGTTAAAATCCTTAGTAGATGTGTCAAATTGTTCCTTTAGAAATGATCCTAATGACTTTGAACTCACTCCTTCTCACTCAACTCCTAATGAATGTCCTCCTCATGACGTTGACATCATTGGAGAAGATGATGACAACATGAATAGGTTCTTAAACAATTGTCTTAATAACTTGAGGCTAACACATCCTTTTACCCATCCATGAATGAACCAAAACCTCCTACCATACCACCTCTTGAGATGTTTGGTTATTTGCATCCTGAAACAAAAACTAAACCTAAGTTTCCTACAATAGGTGAACCTGGTTCCTCTAAACAAGCAAACACTCAACCCTTTTATAATAACAAGGTCACCAACACTTCCATCAATCTTCAAGAAACATATGGAAAAGGTTTCACAATCTTGAGCAAGCAAGGGTGTGATATAACAAGTGAACATGAAATCCATCAACTCTTAGAGCAAATACCAGCTGAGGAAAATACAAGGGGAATAGGATACCAAGATCCCCCTCACAACGAACATGTACCTAAAGAATATCTAATACTTTGTAGTGATGGTACGGTTATCTTAGATCATCATCTTGATATGAATGTTCTTCTCCCTAAAGAACACCCAATAATTCCTAACAGTTACAAGGATGAAAGGATCTCCTCAAGTCCTCCTCAACCTTCAACTAGAGAAGTTGGTGAAACTAGCAAATGCAAAAGGCCTTACAAGTTACAAAAATTGCAACCCCCTCACCCACCACCTAAAATTGAAAAGAAGCTAGAACTACTTCTCAACAAAGGATTCATAACATTTCCTCCTATGAATAGATTAATCCTCTATCCTAAGGATGCTAAGGTCCCACATTGCACATATCACTGAGTTCTTAGACACAACACTGAAGAGTGTCGTATGTATTCCAATTAATATTAAAGAACTTTCACTTTGATGGTAATGAATACCATCGGGTGATTTTATAGCATTGTCTCTCCCCCTATCATGTAACGGTTGTGGAACATCCCCTTCTCATTGTTACAGGAACCCTTTCCCATCACTTACCTCGGCTCATTATTTTCTTGCACTCAACAGAGGCAATAAGTTGTTAGCCTTGTCCTAGTAATGCATTTGTCCTTGTCCCTTCAATTTTTCATTCACCCCCCGCTTATACAGACTGAGATTGGGAGGCAAATGAATTGCTCATAGGTTGACTCACATTTTCCTTACTAGTCTTTTGCATTATTTCTTTTTCTTTTTCATTTTCTTTTTGTGTGATTGCATGTGCGTGATGTGATCCCTCATGATGTTATGTTTCCTCTCTCTTTGTGACATTCCTCTATTTGTACCTGCATTCTTCTCTATGTCATGAATCGCTTTCGATTTTTCATCTTTATCTTGTGTTTTCCTTTTGGGGGTGACGCAAGGAGTTGAGACATTCATGTCTCCTTCATGTTGACCCAAAAGGATTTCTTTTTTATTTTGCCTTTTCATTTCATTTTTATCTTTTTCTTGTGTTTTCCTTCTAGGGATGATGCAAGGCATTGAGACACCCTATGTCTCTTCCATGTTGACCCAAGATTTTTTTCTTTTTTTTCGCTCTCTTTGTGTCATTCTTCCAGTTCTATATGTATTTGGGGGATGATGACAGTTCCGATATCCTTAAAAACATTGCAACAAAGAACATATTGACCCCAAATCCATAGATCCCTTATGTGTTTGGTGTTTTCATTTTGGGGGCAACCCCATTCTATTTTCTCTTGCATGACGTAGCCTTACTCAAAAACATATGACTTGGCATAGGGCTTTCCAAGTTGGCTCTCATGTCTTCTTTCTTGTTAGCATTTTTCATTTTCTACTTTAAAGTAATTTCACACAACATGGTGTTTAGCAATTCCTTTAAAGTGGGGGAATACATTGGCATTATTTCTTTTGCATTTTTCCTTTTCATGGTTCTTAGTGCAGCCTTCTTGCTTCATACGATGTGTTTTTCACTTTGTGGATGACATTGGGTGTGATTTCCTTCATGAGCTTGATCTCTCTTAGCATATTGCATTCCTCTCAGTGGCTTGATGCGACACATTGCATCCCCTAAGTTGTGAATTTTATATTCTTTGATTGGTCCTCTCTTGGATACATTAGGCACAATGTTCCCTAAGTTAAAGACCTCACATGAACTAAGGAAGCCTCCTTTGAACATTTCCTATGTTGAATTTATGGCCACCTTGCATAACACAACTTTCATGCCTATGGATCCATCCCGTTTGTTCATGAGATCTAGGCATACAAAGTTTTTCTTGTCTCATGAAGCTTGAAAACCAAATCACTTCTTTTTGCGTGGCACCTTATTAAAGTTATCAGGAGGTATAACTTTGGTATGGTTTGAGTGAGAAGCACAACCAGCGGCATGAATTTCCCCATAGCCACGTGCGTGTGTGTGATTACATACCATCCATGAGTGTATGTTTCTCACCCTTTTAGGAATTCTCACCTAGCAGGTAGCCATGAGTTTTGTCACCTTAGGGTGAGTGCATTTTTCTTGGACAAACAACCTAGATCTTTTCCACATTGCGTTGGACAAATAGTTGAAGCTTTTTCTGGCTTTCTCCTTTATTTCTTTCCAGTCTTTTGGCATTGTATGATTGGCCTTGTTGCCGTTCTTCATATCATTTTCATGTGTGTTCCTTGGTGTTTATGTTGGTTTTCCATGAGATATTGATCCTGGGGGCTTGATCATCCCTCTTGATCGTTGTCATCTCATCTTGCTAGCATGAGTACATTGGAACCCCCTTCATGCGTGTTTGTCTACTTTAGTGTGAGTTTGAAGTAGGTTCGTCCTCTTACTAAAGTGGGGGCTAAATGTAATGTTGAAAAAAGGGCCCTAAGCCTTTTTCACGCTTGTTTAGATCCTTGCAGATTTTGGCTCAGTTTGGCCTTGATTTAGTGTTGTAATGTGGATAACACATTCACATTAGGTCCTGGGCCCTTGTGAACTAGTGTACTTTAATGATGCCTTGTAAAGGTGTTGTAAAGTGTTGTAACACACTTTCACACTTTTCTAGGATTTCTAAGCATAATTAACTTTATTTCCATCATAATTTCTCTTAGCCTTGCCTTATTTGGTGTGTTGTAAAGTGTTGTAACATACTTTCACATTCCTCTAGGCTTGTCATTAATAATTGGGATCTCTTAGGCTTTAATTGGCCCCTTTTTGCATCCAAAAGATTTATTTTGGTGTATTTTTAAGGATAATCCCGAAAAATGACATTTAAAACATCAAATCCCTAAAAACCCACTTGAAACTCCTAAGGTGGGACTCATTCGCCATTCTGGGCGAATGAGTCCCCTTAGGTGGGACCCATTCGCCCAAGGTGGCGAATAAGTCCCCCTTAACTAAAAAATCAAAATTAATTTAAATCTTTGGTGGGATTTTACTCTCCAAGATCCAATGTCGACTTGTAGTGTTGTAATTTCAGGAATTCTTGCATAATTGGGTATAAATACAAGGTTATTTCACTCATTTCAATCCTAGAAATTCTATCATCCTAAGCACTCCCAAGCATTCATTGAGTTCACAAGAGCATTCGAGGATTTCAAGGGCAAATTATCAAGCTTTCAAGAGCATTTTTCAAGATCAATCATCATGTCAAAGATCACATTATTCATGTTTGTCATTGTGCTTACAATTGTGGTGTAGAGTTCATGATCCAAGCAAGCTTTGCATCCAAGATCTATCTCCTTCAAGCAAGAATCAAGAACCACATCCATTGTGGCCATTTCAAGCATAATTGCAACACTTCATTGCAAGGGTTTGGTGAGTTGCAACATCACCTTTTGTTCATTCATCAGTCTTCTTTACATTTGCTTTCCATTTCAAGGTTTAATTACCAACAAGGGGTTTGACCAAGGCAAACCCCCATTCTTTAACCCCACAAGCATTTTTCCCCCTCTTTGCATGTGATTTACAGGTCTAGGTTGTAGATTTGTCAGAGAGAAAGATTGGAAAAGTTGTCAAAGCAAGTCAAAGTTGTGAAGATTGTGAACAAACCTTGGAGGAGCTTGGAGAAGACCTACATGTTGAATTTAGCAGTTTCGAAACCTGATCTGAATCGAGAACAAAAAAGAAGACCGAGAGCTACAAAATCCAACTTTGAATTTATAGAAATTCAAAAGTGGAATGATTCACCACTAGTGGCGAATGAGTCCCACTGTACCTATCTGACAGAGGTTTTTGCAGATCTGAGTAGTACCCTTTTGTCCAAAACCTGTTTTGACACAATTTTCCCGATACTGGACTGATTTGCCCAGCCCGGTGAATGATCCCTAGTTGGCTTCAACAGTGAATTCTTTAGGGTTTCAGACCCTCATTCTGCCTTCTCCAGTTTCCCAAGTGCACATTTCCAAGTTTACAGTTTTCTATTGCTGTTTGCTTGCATTTCAAGATCATTCTTTGAAGCATTGCATCAAACTAGGATTTTTGCATTTCATCATTCATTGCATTGCTTTTCCAAGTCTAAAATTGGTGGTGAACCTCTCATTTACATCATTCCATACCCTAGAACACACCCTTTGTCATATTTTAATCTCCTTTGCATTAGAATCTCAAGGGTTGTTCTTGAGTGAAATAGAGAAAATAGTTTCTCTCCTTTTAGCTCCAAAACCCTAGAAGCGAAAGAGAGACCACACCATATTCTAGGTTTCAGGAAGAAGGCAAAGCATCATGGAAGGTCATCCTAGAGACTCTCAGAGGTTCTTCTTTAGGTTAATTCAATTTTGTGTTCATATCCTTTTGGTTACATTTTGATGCATATATACATTTATACTGGACCTCATCCTTTTTCATTGATGTCAAAGGGGGAGAGATAGAGAGATAGAGAAATGAAGAGATAGAGGTTAATAGATTTTTTTTTTATGAAGAACAATTTTGATAGGGGGAGTATTCAAAATATTCAGTTGCGGTATATTGGAAATTTTTTTTGTCATGCATGTTGCCATCAATGCCAAAGGGGGAGATTGTTGGGATTATGGAGCCTTACAACATGCACATGAAGTATGGATGGTTTGTGTTGGTTGTTCCTATGTTGTCATTGATGTCAACATGGTGATAACTATATGGGAAGTCCACTTGGTTTACCAGAAGCTTTTCTCTATTGGTAATACTCTTTTGTGATGGATCAGTGTGTTGGTATTTGAGTCTGGAATTCACCGCAAGATTTGATATGACTCTAATCTCTTAACCATGTTATCACGACTCATTCAAATAGTTATATCTTGGATCTTGAGATGTTTTTGGTTGTGAGAAGAAAGTTATCTCTGATAGAGTTCAAATATGTATTCTACTATTGCTCCTTGCTTGGCATATTGTGTGGGAGACTCCGCATTTTCTTAAGGTGAACATTCTTATGCTGCGGTTTTGTTTGTAGTCTCTATGTTGGTAGTATGATGGGAAATTATTGTGTTCTCAGATCCATAAGGTGTTCGATTTGAGGTTTATTTTTTGGTTTGGAGAATTATGTTCTAGTCTTGTTTGACTTAGCGTATGCAATACATTATGGAGACTAGTTATGTTTTATGGATGTTAGCTAACTTGGTATAATGCACTACATGGATAAAATGTTTAAATTATATATGGTGCTGACAAAGAAAGTTTTAATTATTTTTTTTTCATCTAATTAGGTCAAACAAATTGATGAATAAGATATACTTGTATATATAAAAGATGTTTTGAAGTGAATGATGAGCGAGCAAGAGCGTGGGTGTGAAGTGTGAGTACAAAAAGGATTAAGGGGTATGCAAAGATCTTAGCCTAAATGCTTTATCAGTTGTGGATCAGTGTAGATTAGTTGAATGACTGATGGGTGAGGAAATACTTCATATTCAGAGCTTCATTGGAATTGAACCCTGCACACTGAAGGTGTATCCTAAATTAGTTCAATCTTTTGGCAGTGAGCCACTATCTTTGTATCTTGGTGGCTAGCCATCTTTTGTACTCATGAAGTGATCCTTTTAAGGACATTGAGTGCTAGAAATGAGCCTTGTAATATTTTTTATCTAGATATAATATATTGTGAGTTAACCCTCACCTTGGTTTTTCCTTTTTTGGGTTTTTCACGTAAAAATCTTAGTGTTCATTTGTATGTTTGCATTGATTTGTTTTTGTGTTCCTTCTTGCTGATTCAGTCATAATTTTGATAATGATTAGATGGACTTTATTATGGTTTAATGGAATACTGATTCACCCCCCCTCTCAATATTCTGGATGTTTAACAACGTCTACGCCTATGCTCTCTAGCATTTCTATTTCTTTTGGTACAATTTTCAAGTTGCATTTGTGTAGGAGATGGTTTATCAATGATAGGCTTCTTTCCTCCCCTTAGAGGAGGAATGGAAGGAACCATGGGAGGTTGTTCAACCACTTTCTCTTTAGCTTTGTAAACTTGTTTTTATCTTAGGAGGCACAATGGGATTGTTTTCGTTGTCTCTTGGTCATTTGTAGGAGATAGGAAAAGGATCTGTCTTGGGTTGGTCTTGGTTACATGGAAGGGATTTTGGTTCAATCATGGTTTTGTCAAGGATAGGAGGCTCAATCATGGGTGAAGGCATGTTTTGAAGGGATAATTCTTCTATGCATTTTGCCTTAAACTTTTGATAGGATTTGAAAAGGAAATCTTCACGAGGTTTAATAGGTTCAATAGGATTGGGCCAAAATAAATCTAATGAGAAATTCCCACGGGAAGACATAGGATTAAAGCCAATGTGGTGTATAGTAAAGATCTCATTATCAAAGGGAAACTTTAAACATTTATGTACAACTGACGAGATGACTTCCATGGAGTGTAGCCATGGATAAACAAGCTTCACACAGAATTAATCCGACATCAGGATGATGGAGAATGAGACATATAATTGTTTCGGTCCAACTTTTAAAGGAAGGGTGATTGAACTTATCATAGGGCACACAAAACCATTATTTATTTTTATCCATGCTTTCTGTTTATCATATGTATCTTGATAGAGTTCATACAAAAGTAAGAATTCTTCAGTGATCACATTATCTCCATAGACAAGATCAATTAATATCACATTAGTGGGCTTGTTATTGATTCAACCAGTTATATAAAGAGAACCATCAAGTGCCTTTCTAATTATATCTTTTGATGAGAAAGCAATGTCAAGAGGTATTTTAGTTTGGCCCTTACGAGGTTGAATTTCAATTAATGCAACCAAATTATCCATAGGACTTTGCTCATTATTATCCATGTTGTCATCATCCATGTCAACATTCATCACATCATTCTTAGTTTCATTAGCTTTGACAAATGAAATATTATGATTTGGCATGGGGTTGGTAAATTTTTGTAGGTTTTGATTGGGAGGGGCAACAAACTTATTACCTCGATCATTGAAACCACTAATTTGAATATGTTTGGAATCAATGAGGTCTTGCAACATGTGTTTAAGATGCTTATAGTTCTCCATATCATGTCCATTTTGACAGTGAAAATAATAATAGGAATTTTATCTAAAGTTTGGAGGTAATGGATTAGTATGATCAGGAGCTTTAACAAGAGGTAAGGAAATCTTGAGTTCTTTTCTAGAAGTTGTAACATGGTGTTATGGAGGGTATCGGGTAAGGGAGTAAATTGTCTATTTAGATCCCCAAATGTAAAATGTTTTGTATTCTTTATAGCAGCCACTTGGGTATCAACATGCTGGGTTGGTTGAGGGGGATTTAGTTGAAGAAAGCCTTTATTTTGTTTCCTAAAAGGTTGGTAATTGTTTTGCGTTACAAATTCAGACTTTTCAGGATGACTATAGGGATAACGAATGCAAGATAAATGCAATGAACATAAGATAAATGATATGTTTTAATTCCAATTCTTATTTTTACAAATGCACTTGAAATGAAACCAATTTTGTAAAAGATTTCCAATGATAGTAATTTGAAAATTGAAGCAGTAATCCAAAGATAGTTCAACCAAAAGCACAAATGACAAGATTTTAATGCTATAAAATGTAGATTCAATCCTAATCAAGGGATAATATGCCCAAATGGGCCTATAGGTCCCACTTAGGGTTTTTGATAGGTTGAGATAGTGAAAAACAAACAACATAGAATATCCATAAATCTAGGAAAAAGACCTATATAGGGACTAAATTTCCTAGTTGGGAAAATGAGTCCTAGATAAGGGTTTTTAAGCCTGAACCAGTAACTTCTAGGTTGATTTTAATGTGTCTAGGTTGTATGCTCAATTGAATATTTGCAATTACAGATTTCCATTGAAATTGAATGATGCAAAATGAAAAAATGTAACCTATATGCACTTTTCACTAATGCAATATTTAGTTCAGTCCTAAATGAAATTGAACTATTGCAAATATAATGCAAAGTTAATGCAATATAGATCTAGGACTACAATGTTCTCCAAATCAAAAATTCAAGGGTCCAAAGGTTGGGTTTGAACCAAAATGAACATAAGGGAAATAGGTGTTCCACCTTTTGGGAGATGGAATTGGACCTATTTCGCACTTTAGTTTATTAGGAAACCTACATCCCTCAACCAAGTGACTCAATTGAGGGATGGATAGAGGGTTCCTAGTGTAATTGGATGGGGCTTCACCATTAAACAATTCTTTAAAAGGAGAAATTGAATGCACTATGCAAATTCACTATATGACCTAGGAATTTGAAGGTTTGAAATAAGATGGACAAATTGAAATCAAATAGTAAAGTTCCTAGAAGAATAATGGAGTCAAAGCAAGGTCTATAACGCTAAAAAATATACTTTTTTAAGTACACTGGGACTGATATGCCAAGTTGGGCGATTTAGTCTTGCTACAGGGTTTCTAAGTAGAATCTGTAATCTCTTGATAATTGAGCAGGATCTGCAAAAAGGTGGAATAACCTGGGTGTACTGGGACTAATATGTCAGGTAGGGCAGTTTATTCCTATTTCTAAGGTTTGAATGATACTTTTGTAGCCTTTAGTGATCTTCTATAACTTCCTTCTTTTTTGATCTTCACGTCTGAAACTCTGAATTCTGGTTTGTAGGTGAGTTTCCATGAAGATGACAACTTCTTGACAACTTTTTCAACTTTTCCCTCAAAGGATCTTCAATCTCCAATTCACCTAGATCCGCAAACACACATCAAGAGAGAAAAATGTTGTTTTGTTAGGGAATGGGGGTTTTCCTTGGTCAAACCCTGTTTTGGTAATTAAACCTTGAAATGAAATAGAAAAGCATGAAGGAATGATGAATGAACAAATTTAATGTTGTAACTCACCAAACCATTGAAATGAAGGCTGCGAACTTGTGTGAAATGACTTCAATGAATGTGGATCTTGACTCTCGATTGAATGCTTGAATCTTGAATGTAGCTCCAAATGCTTGATGATTTGCTCTTGAATGCTCTTGATCTCATAAAATTTCCTTAGGAATTCTCTCATCAACTTGCTAGGAGAAATTATGTGAAATAACCTTGTATTTATACTTGTTTATGCCTAATTTCTTGAAATTACAACACTACAAGCCGACATTCAGAAATTGAATCTGATAATAAAATCCTACCAAGAAATTGATTTAAAATAGGGCCTAAGTTAAAGCAGGACTCATATGCAAGTTTGGGCATATGAGTCCCATAGGCTTAAACTTGGGACATAGATTTAAAGAAGTTTTATAATGTTCAATGTGATTTAAAATCAGGGCCTGAGACCTAGGGAGGATCCATACGCCTAGATGGGTGTATGGGTCCCAAATCCCTAAATTTAGAGCACATAGCCAAAAATGTTAAATTATGATTTGTCATTTATTAAATGACACGATTATCCTTAGAACAATACATTTAACTAGGCTCGCGGATTCAAAATAGGGCCAATTAAGACATAAATAAGCCATATTTTAACAAGGAGGGCCCAAATAAGTGTGAAAATGTAAAGGGATACATTTTTATACACTACAATTCTAATCCATCAATCCTAAAATCTATAATTTCAATTGAAAAAGAAAGAGGCAATGACCTAGAGATGGGAGAGAGAGAAGAGATGAGGAGAGAAGAACAAAGAGAGATGGGTAATAAGGGAGGTAGAGGTAGAGAGGGAAAGACCTAAAGAGGGGTGAGAGAGAATAAAGGGATGGAGAGAGGAAGGATCAATAGAGAGTGGGAAAGAGAGAACATAGGGATGGAGAGAAGGAATAATTAATATAGAGTGGGAGAGAGAGAAAAAAAATGGATGGAGGGAGGGAAGGATTGATAGAGAGTGGGAGAGAACATAGGAATGGATAGGGGAAGGATTGATAGAGAGTGGGAGAGAGACAATGTTTAGGGAGATAAATATACAAATAAAAAACATAACGTGAGCATATTATAACACACTCGTGTTATGTGAAATCACATAATGTGAGGGAGATAAATATACCAAGCAAAACATAACACGAGCATGTTATACTGCACTTGCGTTATGTCTTTGGAATTTTTGAGCCTTTGGCTTGGATTTTCCTTGGGCTTGCAACCCAAAGTTTTGGATTGAATTTTTAATGTCCAAGGATGTGTTTTTACAAATAGTAACAAAATTGACATAATCTTGAGCATGCTCCCCATCAGGTTTGCACATGTTTCAACATCAAGTCAAAAAAATACCACAATAATGTTAATCTCTCTCTTAGCTATTTAACCATGTAATTTTTTACATGTTTTGAGTATGTTAAGGTTTTCACCTTTAATTTATTTTGTTAGTGTATGCATTTTTGTCAAAAAATAATGTGTGGTATTTTTTACTTTTTTTAACCATTCATTACAATTTCAAATTAATCAAATTTTTAGAAACTATACTCCATTCTACACATATTACAAAAAAATGATTTTCGATTAATTTTCAAAATTTTTAGGGGGGAGCACACTCAACATTTTTTTTCTAGGGATGTGTCCACTTTGAAAATTAGTAAAAATCATATATTCATTAAAAAAATAGTAGAAAAATCAAGCATAAACTAAATGGTGTTAGCTAATTTCTCGCTAAAGCGAATTTTGAAATACTAAAAAAAGTTATCATTTTAGGGGGGCCACACCAGACGCTATGTTATTTTTTTTTGAAAAAAAAACATGACCAATTTGTGTGGCCCCTCTTTTTGAGCCCCTTAATCTCTACCTTTTTTTTTTTTTTGGTAATTTAGAAAGTATATTCAAAGCGCTACGACTTGTTTTCATTGCATCTTAAAATTTTGAGTATAACTATCTTTAATTTCTCATCCAATGTCACTTTCTCGATTTAAAAAAAAAAGTGGTCACTTAAGACCCCTTTTTGGTTCTCCATCTTTGTTCACTTACCCATGAATGAAAAATTTCTCAAAGTTATTAGCTTTCTCATCCCAAAAGTGGGATTGTATATTGATGCCTTTTATTATAATTTATTTCAATCCTAAGTTTTCTAAGAAATTTCATTAGCAACTCTTTAGAAATTAAATTTTATGCTTGTACAACTTTTTATTTTAGTCTAAAAATTTAGTTAGTCATGTTAGATAGAGTGTTGTGACAATGTGGAAAATTTGTGCAAGACAAAACTAGTGAAAAAAAATGGTATAAATTGAATGATTTTTTTTGATAGAAAATTTGATAGAGTTTAGATTTCTATTTTCTAAAATAGTTCTAAATCTCTCTAATAGTTTCTGAGATTAAAAACATGAGAAAAAATACATTAAAACCTTATAAAATGATATAAAAAAGGACCAAAAATTTAGAATATTTATTGAAACCCATTAAAAATTGAAGTGGTCTATAATAGGAGATAGTTCAAAATAACAAAAATATAGTTGCAAGTGATCCATACTATTCAAAGAAAATATCTTGACATACACATGATATTGTAGTGCTCTTGGACCTCCTCAATGTATTGCAAGTGACCCATAAGATTCAAAGGAAATACCTTGACATAAAATGTATGATATTGTAATGCTCTTGGACCTCCTGAATGTATTGGAAGTGACCCATAAGATTCAAAGGAAATATCTTGACATATGTTATTGTACAGTGTTTGGACCCCTCAATGTTATATTATGTGAGCATACTTGATGTGTTGCCCATGTTTGCATGGACACTTGTTTTTTCCCAATCTAATCATAGATGATATGTTGGTGCGAGATATGGCATAACAAGAGGAAGATTAAAAATATATAATTGGTTGTGTATTATACAATCATATATTATGTTGGAGTGTTCTAGTTTTTTTCAAAATAATTAGGGTTTCTTTCCCTTATATTTATTTTCTATAACATTACTTTATGTTTCATGGCCCTTTATGTGTTTTGTGGCCATAATTTCTACAAGTTAATGTTGGCTACTTTTCCAAGTTCATTCAATTAAAGTTTATGATTTAATCCCCACATGTATCATCATTTTACCATCCCCTTATTCTTACTAAATTACTATATCTTGTGCTTTCTTTGTTACCATATTCATGATCACAATTTGACTTTATGTCTCCATTTCCATCCATATGTCAATTTCTCATTGCATAGTGAGGGCCCTTCATATCAATATTTTCCTAAAATAATAAAGTACTGATACAATTCCATGTGTTATAGAGTTAATAATTGTAATTTCTACTTCATGTGTGATATGGTGCTATCTATGCACTAAGTTTAACTTTTTTGATTGGTCTATTAATGCTTATATGTACATGTTAGGAGTAATTACAAAGTATCTTGTTAGTTTATGGTAGTTGGTGATACCCTATTGCACCATACAAAATTTCTTCACATCATAGTTTGGGGTGTGGACTCTGGACTCTCATATACATTATGTGTGATGACTTTGTACAATTCTAGTAGGTGTGTTGTGATGGCATAAAGGTGGAAATTTCCTATTGCATCACATAGTTCCTTTACATTTTGGTCTTCAATGTGGGCCATACTCTCATTCTCACATTATATGATGGCCTTATATATTGTTATGTACAAGTATATTGATTTGGGTTATAGCTTGGTGGTAACTTCTATGGTGGAAAATAGTTGGTAATTTCTTATTATATAACACACTTTCTTAACATCATGAAATAGAGTGTGGACCCTACTTCCACTCCCACTATGCATAATTGATTTTTATTTTGTAAGGTAAAAGTTGATGTAGTTTCCATTTTGGGTAATATTTTATATGGTGGCATACACATGGCAATTTGTTGTTGCATCATATTTTTAATTATGGGTCCCATATTTATATACATGATGCACAATGAGAAGTAAAGTTGAAATGATACTACATACCATGGCTTAGTTGTCAAAATATGTGGAAGAATATTCAAGTATTATTGGGCCACGTGTCATTAACTTGGGCACTTGTCAATTATCCCAATAAATGTATTGGTTAAAATATACAACTTGTCCCCTCAATGGTAATAGATGTAAAATTTGAAGCATAAAATGATGTAATATACATGATAGCCATCAATCCTATTCAATTAATAAGATTAATTATCAACTCTCAAACAAATTCAAATGAGCTAATAATTATACCAATAGTCTTCTAATTTGACACTTGCATTCAATTGGGAATTTATAGGGTTGTTCAGTGACTTATAAATTTTTATATGATCCATGGAGGTCTTGCAATGGTTGAATCTAATTTCTCTCACCCAAAAGTAGCATTCATCATCATGGTGTGGATTCACTTGCATTGGTGTAGAAATAAAATGGTCCATACCCCCATCAATATAATAACTAAAAATAATATTTTAGATGGGATTCACAATCTTAATTCCAATAGATTTTGTGAGAATTTTCTTGGCAATTGGCACATGGCATAAGCAATTACCTCTGTAGTTAATCTTGTGACATGTCACTCATCTGGGGGCTATATAATTTTTCCTATATAAAGGTGTGGATTGCTTGGTTGCAAATTCTTGAAAAAGTGAGTGAAAAGATCATTTTCATTGTATATGACACCTATTTGAGGAAATAATAATATTTTTGTATTATCTATTCATACTATCATGATATTTCTATTTGTTTTATATGAATGAGGATTTGATTGCATACTTTTCTCCTTTTCTATATTGTTAGTTCTTGAGGAGAAGTAACCCATAAGAATAAAAACAAAAAATAATACACTTGTGGGGGAATAATAATGTATTGAATCCAAATGAATAAATCTTTGTCTTATTTTTTTATACTCACCAAGTTTTTTAAATGTAGAGAAATATCAAAGGGTTGTAGCTCAATGGATTGAGCACATTGGTGCATGTGATACTATGCTCCTTAATTATGTCATCTACAAAGGTTCAAATTCCTCATAAGTGCAATAAATAAGGGATGATTCATGATCTTTCCTCACCATTTAATCAAGCATAAATAATATGTTTTGTCAAGCAGTGTAGAGGAGAGACAAGTGAGTTTTTATTGACATGCTACTTAAATTTTCTAGCTTTCACCTTAGCGATTTCTCCTTTCAATTTGGATGTAGTAGGGATTAAAATGGTAATAAAAATGACCTTAAATTTTTTTTTCAAGTCACTTATTTTATAATTAAACATAACATTTTCCTTAATTTTTATAAATTGAAAATGATAAATTAATTGGAGGAAAAGCCTAAACCAATCAAATATTAAAAAATAAACTAAAAAATTATATAACATCAAACATGCGATTATAGTTTTGGCCCAATACAATTTAAGAAAAAAAGTAGACTTATTGGGGAATAATAGTGGGTTGAATCTGAATGAATAAATCTCTCTCATTTTTTATATTGACCATATTTTTAAAATATAGAGAAATAATAAAGGGTTGTAGCTCAATTGGTTGAGCACATTGGTGCATGTAATAGCACGTTTCTTCATTATGCCCCCACCAAGGTTCAAATCTTCTATAGGTGCAATAAGTAAGGGATATGGTTGGAATCATGCTTCAAACAACTTTGGTAGAATAGGTAGAGCTCAATCCTTGACTCGTGCTATAAATAAGGGATGAAGTTAGGAATGCTCCTATCTCACCATGTAGTAAAGTAATATATATATATATATTTTGTCTTGGTATAGAGGAGAAACACATGACATTTTATTAACATGTTTCTTTGATTTTTGTAAATCATTCACCTCATCTGTAAAGCTCAAAAAATTTAACTCATTACAAATTAATCATTCCCATGTTCATTGAACATAACAAGTGAGATTTAGAGATAACAAGAATAAAATTAACATTCACAAGTGCACCAAAACAACATTAACTTAATTAAGTTGCAAATTTGAGTTTACATACACCTCATAGGGGTGTTACAAATCATCTGTTTTAATTATACAATGTCAAATATACATCAATAAATACATTCATGATATAGAGTTTCAATTTACAATTTGGCTAACAAGCCATTCAAAGTACAACATATGAAACATATCCATAACAATAGAATCTCTGAGCCTCATCCACCTTGACACCATCGGTCTTCTTGTGATGAGGTCAAGAGTGCTGTTAAGGCGCCTTTTCCACCCAACCACGAAGTACATGACTTCCCCAGGTTTCTTCCTAACTCGAATAAATCCCCGACCCTGCACGAGGAGCCTAGCAACCTGGAACAATAAAGCAGGAGGGAACTGTTGATGCAATCCTATTTTCCTATATGCATTTCTAACTAAAAAACATATTTCTTGGAAGAAGGATGTGGCAGAGACATAATACATAACAATCTAGGCTTTTAATCCATCTATTTCAATGGTACATTGCTTGGCCAAGCATATAAAAATATAAAAGGTAGTTTATGAAAAGGATAAACTATTGTCTCTGTGTGCCCACATTCGACATCCTATCCTAGAAGTTACCAAGAGGAGAAAATATCACATGATCTCATATGAAAATCTCACAAAGTTCAAGCATTTATTAATTCAGCATTAATACACAAATGCACATAGTATTACCAAATTGCCACAATAATTCACGAAGGAAGAATTCCAAGATCATATTTGCGGTTTAAAATTGACTCATTCTCAATCGAATTCCTAAACTCAAAGAGTAAAGCAATTTAAATCACATTTTTTAGAGTATGACATTTTCAAATGGTGATATTTTATTCTAAAAGTAAATGATCGTCTAAAGTGGACGATAATTCAATGAGAACACATATTACTACAAAGTGTAACTTTGTTCCTTATGAAAATAATTCTAAGTTTTCATGTACATTCAAGAAGATCATCAGCCTTATTCAAAATAAAACCAATGGCATTGGAAAGCTCATCCTTTCACTATCTAATCATTGCAAAAACTAAGTATCTCTTTCATTTACACCATGTTTGGTATTGGTTTCAAATGTAAAAAATGCTATATATTCTACTTGCATTAAAATAAAAGACTCAAGAAGACATTTGCAGCTATGTTGAGCAAATTTCTCTATTTTGGTTCAAATTATAGGTGATATATTTAATTATATTTCTATGTAAATGCAATTAAAGCACAAATTCACAAGAAGCTCTTCTATATCTAACTGAAAGTTTAAGCTTTTTCAGCCAAACATCATACAGTTCAACAACTTAAAGAACATAAAATATATACATATATGTATATATATTCCTCTACTTGCAGAGGTATATATACACATGTTTTAAAATATGAATTTTTCATATGTTTAGATTTAAATTTATATAAATTTATACATTATATATTTGTATATATATATATACATACATATACATTATATATTTGTATATATATATATACATACATATACATTATATATTTGTATATATATATGTATATATATACATACATATATATAATATATTTAAGTCTAAATATTTTATTTCCCAGGTCTTCATATAGACTTACATCAAAGGAGGATATATACATACACACACATATATATATATAAATGCATATATAACTTTAATTCTGGATATCGAAATTACATGCGAAAGTAACAAAGTGAAAAACTCTTTATATAGCTGGATTACACGGCATGAGGAGAGGCTGGCCGACCATACGCAACCCCCATGGGGGACGCTGCCTATGGGGGCAATGCCTCCCCACAGGCTGTGCCCTATGGGGAGCCACTGCTCCCACAACACAACCTCCCTTGTGGGGGGCACAGACTGTGGGATGGGCTCCCCCTAAACAATGGCAATCACTTCACAAAATAAAACTCGTACTCATTTCTTATTTCAAATAAAATTCAAAATCTCTTCTCAATTCAAAAATTTCAGTGTAAATATTGTCCCTTTATATAAATATATGTATATTTACATATATATATATATATACATATATAAATCCTTGAATATATGTATATATATACATATATATGTGGATATATTTATATATATATATATATATATAATCATTTGTTTTTTTGTTTACATAAATACTGGTTCTTATTTCCAGATCATAAAAATAAAGGAGATGGGAACACATGGCAATAAATCAGATATAATATATAAATATAAGAAATATTTTTACAACATAAAGAGGGGAAAGAGCAAATTGCATAGGTGAGGTAGAAAAACTCGAACAACAAACACCCAAATTTCAGGAAATAAGAGCAGACAATTCCAAAGGATGCTTTCTTGATCTTTCATAGTGAGAAGTTTAAAAACATAGGAATAGATTAAAAACCTGGGGAACGCTTTCCTTCTTATTCGATTGTTGAAAACCCCAGCTGTAGAATCTCCTTTGCTCCTTGCTTCCTCCTATATCTTCTTTCCAATTTCGCAAACTTATCTTGCAATGCTACAGACAAAGAAAACCCCCCATTGCTTGCACCTAATTTTCCCCCATTTTTTGTGCAGAGCAACCAAAAAGATTGTAAAAGAAAACGGTTCTGTTCTAGTTACCTCATCTCACATTTTTAAAGATTTTCCCCCATTTCTCGAGACCTAATCTTGAAATTGGGAAATTGAAAATGAATTTATTTTCTAATTAACTTTTATTTTCACATTAATAGTTATTCCTGTTTAATTATTTTCCCACATTTTTCTAAATACAAAAATCTAAATAATCTATTTATTTCCATTCAAATATTGAAACATGAGCATGAAATTCACATTAATTGAAATCAAACAATTATTTTAAACAACTCCACTCAACATTCAATTGCATATGTAAATATTTAATTAAACTAGATTTAATTTTCCATTCTTTTATTTGCATATTCAAAAAAGGAAATAACCATTTAAAATTTACTGATAATACAACAATCATCCAATTATATGCTAAATGCATCTATATGACTCTAAGTGTTTGTGTGTGATCGAGAGTATCATTCTTGCTTTACCTTGTCAAGAGACTAATCTCCCCTACCTTAGCCACACCCTTGGTCTTCGACGACCTACCACTCAAGTACACTCAAGAAACCAACACGAGATTAGTATCCAGATAGAATCAAATCAACTTAACTCATAAGATCATAATACATTAATTCTGAATATCATTTTTCCATTTTTCATCATTTTCAAATAAGACAATGTTTCATTTATTGCAAATTTCCATGACATTTAACACCACATTTATTATCATTTAATCTACCACACACATACATGTAATCATGAAGCGAAAACCACATAAATAAAAAGTAGGCATCACCAAAATTAGAGACGTGACATTTTGTCTTGGTATAAAGGAGAAACATGTGACATTTTATCGACATGTTTCTTTAATTTTTGTAAATATTTCACCTCATCCCCTTTTCCCTTTCAATTTGGGTGTAGTAGGGATTGAAAATGATTTTAATTATTTTTCCTATTTTTTATTAGACATTATATTTTTCTTAGTTTTTATAAATTTAAAATGATAGATTAGCTGAAGAAAAAAGCATTATCTATTTGAAAAAAATAGTTAACTAAAAAAAATAAACATTATACTTATTTTTTTTTTGGCCCTAACAAAATTTTAAAAATAAAAAATACAAATAAAAGGATTGGGACTAAATATGTATTGAATTCAAATGAACAAATGAGACTTATTGGTTTGATGGTGAAGTTGAATGGTTTTGAATGGGCACACTAGGGATCAAGTCTTGCTGAGTGCAAGGCTTTGACATCATAAGGGATGAGGCCAAGATCGTGCCTCAGACGAATTTGGTAGAATGGATACCCCTTAGCCCTTGGCTCTTAGTCGAAGAGGTTTCAACCTATGGCTCATGCTCTCGTATTGGGTAGCTAAAACGAATTTCGGTTTGATATAAAACCCTCCATCAAAAAGAATAAAAAATGAACAAATCTCTCTTGTTTTTTATGCTCATCAAATTTTTAAAATACATAGAAATAAAAAAGGGTTGTAGATCAATTAGTTGATCATATTAGTGAGTGTGATAGTATATTCTTTGATTATGACATCCACCAAGGTTCAAATATTTCATAGGTACAATAAATAGGGAATGAGGCTAAGATCATGCCTTGGACAATTTTGACAGAATAGATACTCTTCATTCCATGATTTGTGCAATGAATAAAAGATGAAGTCTCAAACAACGTTGGTGAAATAAATACCTTTTAAAAAGATTGAAGTGAAATTAATACCCTTTAAAAAGATTGAAATCTTGATCAATCCTCACAACTTTAATGAAATGGTTAATCCTCAAGTCTTCACTCATACTCCCATATCAAATAGTGAAACGATTCTATGAATTTGATATAAAACCCTTAAAAAAAACTGCAAATAACTTTTTCCCTTAAATATCTTTTATTTATTCATATATTTTTTCCATTTGCACCTCTATTATGCGTCAAGGCATAATAGAAGGTTCCAGGGACCCAGGCCAACTATTGTTGGGCGAACCTACCAGCAGGAGACACAGACCCATCGGTGTAAGGAAACGAACCAACCAGCGTAGGGCTGTCCATGGCCAGGCCCCACCTTTATAGTGGGACGGTGGTGTCGCACTCATTTCACGAAGTCGGTCTTCGACGAATCAAAGAAATTAGACTAAAAGTTAAAACGCACTCCAATTTTGGAGAAATTAAACGTACTCTTTACCAACTATAAACAAAATTATCCTTAAGGCAATGTCCAACCACTCTTCCACGCAATATAATCCAACGAAAGCAATGACATCTCAGACCACGCACAGTCCCAACAATGTATTCACTGGAATAGACGTCATAGACTACGCAACAGCCCCAGCAATGTTTTGGTGGGCAATTTGTATTTCATGGAAGAGAATGTATGTAAATGTACATAACCAAAAAGCGAATTCAATTGCAATATTTTATTTCCAGTTCGGATGGATATCCCTCCTCTCTTGTGGTATACATTGCTCGTTACCACCGCCCTACTGTTATTCTCCTTTCTATGGTGGAATACATGGAGAAGGAAGGAGGCGAAGTGTGCTCTTCCCCCAGGATCTCCTGCTTGGCCTCTCATCGGAAACCTCTTTCAGTTGGGGAAAAGGCCAACCCAGTCTCTCTTCCTTCTCTCTCAGCAATACGGGCCGCTAATGACACTTCATCTTGGCATGAAAACCATAGTGGTGGTCTCCTCTCCTGCCATGGCAAAGGAGATTCTCAAAACGCACGACCAAATCTTTGCCGGGCGCTCTGTGATAGAAGCAGCCAAAGCCCTTTCCCAGCACAAATACTTTATGAGTTGGGCTGAGTGGAAGAAACTCAGACGCATTTCAACTACGGAGCTCTTCAGTAATAAAAGATTGCAATCTATGGAACATCTGAAAAGAGATCAAGTGTTTCGCACGATTCGAATGATTTTCGAGCAGAAGGGAAAGATTGTGAATATTGGGCATTTCGCGTTCTGCGCGTCTCTCAATCTGTTAGGAAACATGATTCTCAGTCGAGACGTGTTCGATCCTCACGATGCGGCATCTCTGGAGTTCAAAGATTCAGTGTGGAGACTGCTGGAGCTCAGTGGCAGACCCAATATGGCCGACTATTTTCCATTTCTGAGGCACCTTGATCCGCAGGGGCTGCGGCGCGAGACGGCCAAAATTTTGACGCAAATGTTTGTCTTTTTCGACGCTGCCATACATAATCGGATCGACGACAGAAACAGAAGCCTCGACCAGAGCGAATCGCACAAGGATTTTCTTAACGTTCTGCTCGATCTCAAAGACCAGGATTTTACTCTCACACACATTAGAGCTTTGATCGCAGTAAGTACTTGAAATGATAATTAATTATTCATTTTCTGAACATTTCCGACTTTTTTTCTTACTGGTTCCTTGAAGGGATTGTATGGAAACTGTTTCTGAAATATTCAACCATTTCAATGAAATTGTTCCATGGTATATGGTATATTAGTAGTCAATGAAGAGCCTAAATGTTTTCAACTAAACTCAGGAAATTGAAGGAAAACAGAGAGAATAAAAGCAAGATAACAGACACAAATATTTACTTCTCTCTATTGATCTAAAACAGCTTCTTACGCTCTTTACAGTACACCTATACCCGAAAAAAATGACAGATATTTCTCCCATACTATATTATGTTTTCCAAGTCAATAGACATACCCATACTTCCCTGCGTGCAATAAAATTGATCCCTTGTTTTCATATACAGCAGAGTACCCAAAAAGATACACTTGTACCAAATTAAATGCGGAGAATGAGCATAATAGTATTAACGGTTATTGGGATTGCAAATTCCAACAGAAATAACATAGTTTAAAGTAGCTGCAAAGTGGCGAAAATATTCTCAAAATGTTTGAAAGGAGCTACACAGTTATCCATGGTTGAAAATCTCCTTTGTTAATAGCTTCTGTTTATTTTGCGCAGAGATTTTCATCTGCACTACATCAGGCAAAAATAATAGCAGCATAAGACTTTTCTTACAGGGGAATAATTAATTATTTCTGATGTTGCAGGACTTTTTTTTCGCTGGTGCTGAAACGACTACAACTACAGTAGAATGGGCAATGGCAGAACTCCTGCGTAATCCTGACAAAATGGTACGAGTTCGAGAAGAATTGGACGAAACAGTTGGTATGAAGAGAAGAGTGGAAGAATCTGACATTGATGGACTGCCTTATCTCCATGCAGTGGTGAAAGAAGTGTTTCGATTGCACCCGACGACTCCATTGCTACTGCCCCACAAAGCTGAGAGCTCTTGTGAAGTTGGGGGATTTTTTATTCCCAAAGACACCCGTGTTACAGTAAATGTGTGGGCTATTGGACGAGACCCTGCAATTTGGAAGGAGCCCTTAGAATTTATACCAGAGAGATTTTTGGAAGGTGAGAACAGCAAGATAGATTATAAAGGTCAAAATTTTGAGCTGATTCCATTTGGAGCAGGGAGAAGAATTTGCGTTGGACTTCCTTTAGCCAATCGGATGGTTCTGTTTCAATTGGCTTCACTACTCCAGTGCTTTGAGTGGGCACATCCAGATGGAATGAAATGGGAAGAGACAGACATGAGTGATAAGCTTGGTGTGACATTAAAGAAAGCTGAAGATCTGAATGCGATCGCTACACCACGCCTGTCCCAACACTTATAGTAGAATTCTATACTTCTAATAAGTTATAGATTTCTATAGTTGTAATAAGTTTGTAAATTAGTTGATTAAATTATTAGTCATATAATATAAAATAAATTAATATAAATATTTTAAATATATTTATCTAAAAAATGTTGGAGTATTAATTTGTAAGTTATTTTATTTACTTAAAAATTATTTTATTTTGTTTTGGAATTATTCTATTTATTATATATATAAACATAAAATTTATGTGATTTATTTTTAAAAAATTATGTTTTTTTTTAAATATTAATATTTTGATGTGTATATAATTGTCAAATTTAATATAAAAGACGAGAATTTTTGTTGGCAGACTCATGCTATCATGCTATAATTGATTGGTGATTTGGCAATTGCATTTTGCCTTTTGAGGCGTTTGATCTTTGTAGAGGTCGCACGACTATGCAAGTGCAGACCCAAGGTTTTTTTTTGTGCTGATCGTGGACTCTTTGTGCAGACTTCAAGATGTGCAACGGCCTTTCTTTTGACTTTTGCACATCACATGTGCTATTTGGAGCCGCTTGATCTGCTGTTTGTGCAACAATTTTTTCCAAATCCTTTGCAAGAGTGGTGGCTTGTGCTTAGCCACGACCTTTGAGAGTGGAATTTCATGAATTGGAGGCCATGAGTCTTCGTTGCTGCAAATTATTTGCATGATTTAGGGGTAGTTTCGTTGCGAATTTCTTTGGCAAGACGCAATCTCTGCTTGAGGCGCAAAATTCTTCTGAAGAAGCTATGAAATCAGTCTATTGGAGGTGCTTGGTCTACTATTTGGTGAGGGAAAGTGAAGCTTGAGAGGGAACGACTTTGTCTGTTTCAGGCTTTTAGCCCCTGCTCTGTGGCGCCCCCAAATTCTCAGCTTTTTGGCTGCCCTTTCTCAGATCTGGCTGCCTCTGTTTGTCTTTTTTTTCTTTGGCATATGTTTCCTTAATCTTCCTTTGTCTAAGTTTTTATTTGACAAAATTTTTATTTTATTTATGATTGTATTTATGCTTTCATATTAAAACAATTTAGGCATATAAAAGTATTTAATATTATGCTTTTAAATAGGAACTAAAGTATTTCAAACTATGCTTTGAGAGGGGGACTTTCAATTTGGGAAAATTGCTTTGAAAAGATTAAAGCTTTGTAAATGGGGTATTTGGCATATTTATGTGAATATTTTCACATGGTATGATAAAGTGCCAAAACTGGGGGGTCATCAAATAGGAAGGGTTCTAAATGTGTTGATTTTCAATTGTCTAGGGGTAATTATCTATTTGTAATCATGGGATATGAAACCCACTCTTTTGTAATCAACCTAAAACTGGGAAACTATAAGCCTTGGTGTGAAGGTATCCTGAAACATCTCAGGTTCCATAATCTCACACCATATCTGTATGGACTTATCCCTGAACTAGGTGAACAATCTCAGAAGGATAAATGGTTTAATAATCGTGATCATATTTGTGAATTAATCGGTTTACATATTCCAAATACCTCTTTGTAGGGCATCATGGATATTGAAAGTCCACATACATTATGGATCAAAATTTGGGAAATATATGGGGACTCCAATGTTTCTCCATTCTTGGATGACCCTACTATGATCTCAACTCACATCCCACATCATGATTCGGATACAGAGCACGTCTAGTTGAAATAGAAGAAATCATCATTCCTCCTCCTCCTCCTATTGCTTCATCGAATTTTAGTGTCACATCTTCGAGAGCTTCGAACACTTCTTTGCAACAAGATATTGGTCTTCCTAGCATTGCTGATTGGGATGCATATCTACTCGACATTTCATGTCTTTTCATAGAGTCCCGCATTACTGACATGGAAGCACACATTGAGGACATCAGTCTTCTTTTTGATGATAGCTTCATTGAAAAGGCATCAACCTTGTCTTCTTCAGATATTCTTGCTCATGCCTTGCCTACTACAACTTCTATAGTGACATAAATGAATTCTTATGGTTCCAGTTATAATCATACATCTATTATCCTTGTGGTTCTTATTCTTGAATCTTTGTCACACATCAGCTTTGTCTTGGAGATCATTGAGCATTCCAGGAAGACATTATGGGCACCATCTACGTCTTTGGATCTTGTGCATAATTCAAAGACCTTTATACTTCTTTCTGCATGTTCCTATCAAGAATGGGAAGATAATTTTCACACTTCTGTAGTTTTCCTTCTTCCTAAGGGGAGAAATGTTAGATTGAATATTTTCATTACAAGACTACATTCAAGGTATCTACATTGCATCATTTCATATTTCATATTTCATGTTTCAATTTCCTTATTTCATCAATTGGTTTAATTACCTACAAGAGTTTTGACTGAGGTAAACCCCTATTCACTAACTATCAATTTTTTTTCTTCCCTTGAATGTGTGTTTGCAGATTTATAGGTTGAAGATCAAGTGGAGGAAAGATTTGGAGAAAAATTGTCAAATTTGTTAAGTTGCAAAGTTGTCATTCAAAGTGCAAGAATGAGGAATTGAAGCTAAAAAATTAAGTACAAGTTTTCAAGGACTGAAAACTAGGAATTTGAAGGTGCAAACATTAAGGAAAATAACCTAGATCCTAGTTTCAGAAACCCTAATAGGGACCCATTTTCTAATAAAGGCGAATGAGTCCTTTGTGCCATAAAAATAGGCTTCTTGTAGCAAGGTACACACCTCTTTGAGCTCTAAGAACTTCCCTCATAGTTGTTATAATAGTTAGGTATAATTTTTGATTGTTATTTGTATCTTTTGGCTCTCATAATTGAGTGTTTTAATAGGAGAAAGATTAGTGGTTTATCATCTTGTTCATTCATGGTGGTACACCCTACCTTTCACCATTAAACACTTTGAAATTGAGGTTGATGCCTCCAAATATGTACTTGGAGTAGTTTTGGTCCTTAATGCAGTCATCTAATTTCCTAACATGTAGTGCCACTTTATCTAATTCTATGTATAGACACCTCATGTAAGACAAGGAGTTATATACATTTTTCAAGCCTAGAAACAACATGGAATTACTATATATTGGGGAAAGACACTGTTATTCACATAGATCATAGGCCTTTTAAATTTATATAAATATAATAAATTTTGTAGAATGATCAACATCAAAGCTGGTCTAGTTACCTCAAATATTTCATCTCAACATTCATCATAAAAATGAAGAAAAAATAAAGTTTCAAACTAATTGGGTTGTCTTCGAATGAATAACCTTGATAACTATGTTGAAATTTTGTGAACACTACACAAAATATTAGCCTGAATTGTATTCAACATTAATCTCATTTGTTAATATATCTATCCACCAAATACTCAAATGATAGATAATCCCTTTATTACTATATATAAGATAAAATCCTCTATCACATAATTCACATATGTTCCTATATACGCCATCAACCTTATATCCTCCACCATAAACCCTATAGCCTCAACCCTATACCCAATAATCTTAACCCTAAGCCTTAAACTCTATACCCTATACACTCAACCTTATACCCACAACCCTAAACACCGTAGTGTATAAAAATGCATACCCTTGCATTTTCACACCTGTTCGGGCCCACCTTGCTTTATTTATCCTTCTCTATGTCTTGATTGGTCTTATTTTACATCCACAAGCCTAATAAACTAGATCTTTTTCTGGCTGATCCCGACAATCATCAAAGGAAAAGTGATCATTTAATGATTCTATCTATGTGTCCCTGATTTTTGGGTTGGGACTAAAATGCCACCTAGGGCATCTTAGTCCCCCAAAGGTCTTGGGACCTTGATTTTGAATAGACCTAAAAAGGTCCCTTTTTGGAGTCTTTGCCTCGAGATTTGAGCCTCAGGACTAAGACGCCACCTAGGGCATCTTAGTCCTGGTAGGATTTAGCCTCTTTGAATTAATGTATTCCTATGTTGGCTTGGTGTGATGTAAGTTCAAGATATTAAGCATAGATAAGTATAAATACAAGGTTCATTCACTCATTTTCATCGAAGTCTTTTGTGAGAATATTTCTAATAGAAAATTGACTTCACAAGAGCATTCAAGAGTGGTTCATCAAGAATTTTTGAGCCATCATCAAGATTCAAGAATCATATCAAGGAGATTGTTGCATCATGTGTTCTTTTGTGCTAACATTTGTGATGTAGGATTTTGATTCAAGAAAGATCTATCAAAGCATTTCATTGATTCAAGATCTACATTCAAGCTAGCCACTTCACACAAGTTTGCAGACTTTACAACAAGGGTTTGGTGAGTTGTAAAATTACATGTTGTTTATTCATCATTTTCCTTCATTATTCTATTTCATTTCAAGGTTTAATTACCAACAAGGGGTTTGACCAAGGAAAACCCCCATTTATTAATAACCAACAAGTTTTTCCTCTCTTGCATGCTCATGATTGCAGATTTAGGTTGAAGAATTGAAGATCATTTGGAGTGCAAGATTGTAAAGCTGTCATCTTTACGAAAACTCGCCTATAGGTCAAATCCAAAAGTTTTAGAGCTTGAGATATGAGAGGAAGAAAGTGCAGACCTTAGAGCTTAGGATCACATTCAAAGTTTTCAGAAATCCAAAAAGGGACTAATACGCTACCTAGGGAATCTTATTCCTCCCAGGATTATTTTTTAGAGATTATTTGAGATTCTATTGGGTGATCCCACAATAGTGGTTTACAATTTTTGGCCAAACTGGACACTGCAATTATTATTTTTAACTAAATCTTAATATTCGGGAACCTATAGCGGCTAAACCATGAGAAATTTGAAGATGATGCAAACTAGAGTCTCATCACATTTTGTCTGTAGATTCTAAAAATATTTTTTTCAAAATTTTTGGAATCAGATTGCACTTTTTTTTCCATTTCCCACGAAAATTGGTTTTTTTTCAGAAAACAACATTTTAAAAAAGTGACGCTCACCATATACAACATAGTTTTTTTTGTATAAAGGATAAAATTATATTTTTTTCGAATTTAGATTTGTAACTACAATATCTAGCACTTTCATTTGGTCTCATAGTTTTTTATTGAATATTTTTTCCTTAATCAAGTTTCAAAGTCAAACCAATTGCAATTCAGACATAGGCGGACTGTATACAACATAACATTTTTTGTATAAATCGAAATTCAATTTTTTTTTAATGGATCAAGGACATCAATACCCAGCCTCAACGTAATTTTTAAAATTTTATTTTGATAATATGCTATTTTTCCACATGTGCAAAACAAAGAGCTTGATTTTCGGTGAAAAACCTATGTTTAATAAAACTAAAAAATCACATACATAATAAAACCAAAACATATTAAAATTTAATTCGTTGGATAGCTCGTTCTGAGGACTACCATCTTCTAGTTGGGTTTGTAAAGTCTCCTCCATTTTCATCCTCAACCCGAGCTTCAAAGGGCAGAAATTTGCTAAAATTTGGTGGAAGAGGGGGAGAAGGGCAAAAATGGGGGGTTCGAGCGAACCCCCTTACGCTCAAAAGGGTGAAGGGGGATTCGCTCAAACCCCCCTTTTTTTTGAATTTTCCATACGTTTCTATGAAGAAACGTGACATCATAGGGTTCGAGCGAACCCACCATGCCAAAAGGGGTTTGCTCGAACTAGGGGTTCGACTGAACCCCTCTTTTGGGTTCGTGCCAACCCCCTAGTTCGAACGAACCCTTAAAACATGAAATTTCGAATGTTTGAGCATTTTTACAAATTTCCTTCCTCATCAAAATTGTACACCACTATTATGGGTTTACCCTATTTTGAGATCCAAAGATTCCACTTCTACCCTAAAAAACAATAGTGGAACTAAGACAACAATAAGGGCATCTTTCTCCTCCCTAGCATATTTGGACAACTTCTTTGCATTTCTAAAATCCTTGTTGCATCTCCAAACTTCCCAGGTACACACATCCTATCTTACTATTGCATAATTTCATCATTGGCATCCCTCATTTAGTTTGCATAACTAGGTTTTATAGGTTGAATGCTTATTTGTCTTTTCCAAGAATTTGCTTGGTGATGAACCCCTAAAGTCTGAAAGAACCCCCTTCCTAGGTCCTCCTAATTGAGAATTGAATCACCTTATGAGGTTGATAGTCAATCCAATTAGGGTTCTTAGGACAACATCAAATGACCATAGAGAATAGGTGGGCATTCCCACTGCCTCATTTTTCCACAATTCATTTTGGTGAACTCGATCTTGTTGAACATTCATTTTTTGATTTAGAGTCCATTAAAGTCATAGATCTAGATTGCATTCATTGTATCTTGCATTAGTGAAAGTGCATCTAGGGTTTCTTGCATATTGCGTTAGTGAAATTGCATCTAGGGTTTCTTGCCTCTGCATTAGTCAAAGTACATATAAGTGGCATTTTTACTTTCTTGCATCATTTCATTTCATTGAAAAACTTAAAAGTGCATTGATAATCATTCCAATTGCATTTAGAAACATTGTTATTGTATTGAAAATTGAAAAAAGTGCATTCAACTTTGCATTCAATTGATTGTTAGTAGTTACTTTTCCTTGCATCCATTTGCACAATTTTTTGTTTCCAAATATTAGATCCTTGAATAAAAAACCTGTAAACACTGTAAAAACTCAAAATTTTCTATTTTTTGACAAAAAACTCACCTAGGACTAAAACACCATTCCTGGTGTCTTAGTCCCTCTCAGGGTTTTTTTCTCAGAACCCTTTCTTTGTTGTTTTATATCTGTTTCAATCCTTGGAATCTTATAATTTCACCAATAGGACAAAGACGCCCTTATTGCATATTATTACTTGTTGAATTTTCTAGTTTTTAGGACTTGAAATTACTTTCTATGCTTCTGTTGGCTGCTTTTAGTTTTCTATTATAGTTTGCAGAATTATTGTTCTCCCAAATTCTTTCATTTCGGGTGTACTTATAAGCATAGGATATTGTGTTCATTGAAATTTCCTTGGTTTATCCCTTGTATGAGTTATAATACTTGGTGTTCTACTACTAATACTATGGTTAGACGAAGTGTGAGACACATGGCATCCCGTGTTAAAACACTCATTGTGGATATTGGGTTATTAATCTCTCTTACTCCTAGTGTTGGTATTAGTTCACTAGGTATCGACCGTACCTTTGATACCTCTTTTTCCATGGCTACCTTACCCACAAGTGCTACACCAAGTTTTCAAACAATTATTGAACATATTCCTCAAGAAAACATAATGAAAATACATTAAGACCTAGCCCATTTACAAGATAGTATGAGTATTGAAAACATTTCCAACATTGTTATACCTACCATAGATAGTCTTCACCGCATGATGGAAAGTGATGAAGGATTGGAAGTTGTGTGTAACATGACTTACATCTTTGGAAAAAATCTCCCTTCCAACACAAATGGTGCTCAAGCTTCAAACAATGTGCAAGCCCAAGGAGGAAATCAAAATCATCCCCCTTCAACCATAGCATCCATTACCACCTATTCAAATCTTCAAGTGATCACAACGATGCAACCAGCTAGTAATATCCTTCGTACCTCATACATTTTCACTATTGAGATCAATCCTTATACCTATGTGGCCTCTAATATCATACCTCCTCCCACAAGCAATCCAATCACTTGTCCTTCCAACACATACACACTAGCACCATATTCACCTCCATCTCAAACTACAAGAAATGACACTATCATTAACCACCTCTTAGAAAGCCTTTCATCCATTTAACACTACGTTTCCACCATAAATCAAAATCAAAATGGTCTATCTTCATACTATGTCAAAAGAAACCCATTATCCTTGGAGATATTGAGAACTCTGGTGCCACAAGGTATAGAGATCCCTAGATTTGAGAAATATGGAGGAAAGGGAGATCCTGGTAATCATGTAAATGCCTTTACTGCTTTCTGTAGTGAATTTATCCTTGAGGACAAACTTTTAGCTAATATTTCCCTAATACTTGAAAGGCATTGCCTTGGATTGGTTCTCCGCATTATTGAATAACTCAATTTGTTCATTCAATGAACTTGTTGAAGCCTTTATTAACCATTTCCAAATGCATATGGTTCTTGAAATGAAATTAGACAATTTGATGATATGTAAGCACAATGAGCGTGAAAAAGTCATTGACTTTATTTCACGTTGCCAATCGCTTTATTCCCAAATCACTGTGAAGGTTCTTGATTCTCACCTCCAAAAGATGTTCATAGAAGATTTACAAAGAAAAATATGAGACAAGCTTACAATGATGAAATTACCTCATGCACCTATGCAGTTCCCTTCATGATTATCAAAAGTTTGTAGGTAAGAGTGAATTGAAAACCACTTCTACATGTCCTAAAAAGTTTGAATCCTCAAACCAAAACACCTACCAACCTTTTTGAAGATAAAATATAAGTTTCCTTCAACTAAACCCTACCTCCCAACCCACCCAACAAGTTGATACCGAAGTAGTTGCTATCAAAAAGAGTAATCCTTATATATTTGGGGATCCACAAAGATAATTCACACCTTTACCTAACACCCTTCACAATATCATGACTCAACTATTAAACAAGAACATACTTGTACCTTACCTCCCATTCGACCTCTTGACCCTAGCAAGCTATTAGCCTTGAACTTTAGACACAATGCCTATTGTGCTTATCACCAACAAAAAGGACATGATACAGAACAATGCAAGCATCTTAAACATATTGTGTAGGACCTCATTGATTCCAATCATATTCAAATTTGAGGTGTGAATGACAAAGGTAATAAATCTATAGCTCCTCCCAACCAAAACTTGCAAATCTTAACTAATCCCATGCCTAACCATAATAATTCATTTGTTAAGGCTAGTGAAACTAAGCTTGATGTGATGAAATTTGAAAAAGGTGATGATACCATGAGAAATAACGAACAAAATCTTATGGATAATAACGAAAAAAATCCTATGGATACTGATGACCAAAGTTCTATTAATACAATGATAGGAGTGATTGACATCGAGCCTTATAAAAAGAAAACTATAATGCCTACTAATATTACTTTCTCTTTAGAAGAAACAATCAAACATGCACCTAATGGTGCTCTTTACATAGTGAGCAGAATAAATAACAAACCCACTCCTGGGATTTTAATTGATCCTATCTATGGAGAGAATGTGATCACATAAGAACTCTTATATGTGCGTGAACTTACTCAAGATAGATATAATAAACTTAAAGCATGGTTTAAATCACATGATGGTTTTTCTTGTGCTATGATGGGCTCAATCACACTCCCTTTACAAGTAGGACCTAAGAAATCAAATGTATCATTCTATATCATCTCTAATTTAGACCAATTTCGTGTGAAGTTAGGCTACAAATGGATTTTCTCCATGAATGTGGTCCCATCCGTTGTACATAAGTGGTTAAAGTTTCAAGTCGACAATAAAATATTCACTGTGAGCCATAGTGACTTTATCTCTCCATCTTCCTGTGGAAACGTTTCCTTAGACTATTTCTTGCCTAAGCCCATGGAACCTATAAGACCCCACGAGGACTTCCTTTTCCTATCCTAGCAAAATTTCAAAGCAAAATTCATAGCCAAGTTATCCCTTGAAAATTTTCCTCCACCCATGATTGCACCTCCACCTCTTCAAGAAAATAATAGTGAGTTTAAAAACCTTCGCTCTAACCAAGACCCAACCATTAAAAATCCCTTGCCTATTTCTTACAAAAGACCAAGAGAAAACCAAACAAGTCCTAATCCACCTCTTGAGAAAAATTATAAAGCCAAAAAGAAAGTGGTTGAACAAAATTCCATGGCTTCTTCCATTCTTCCCTCATAAGAAGAAAAGTTAAACATATGGTTGACAAACCCGCTCTTACCCAAACATAGCTTTAAAAATGTAATAAAAGAAAAAAAAAATTCTTGAGAGTGTAGGCGTAGACATCGTGCTATTGCATGAAAGATGAATGAAGAAAATAACATTGAAAAGCACAATCCGAATATGACAAAAGCAATAAATGATGACCCTCCTGTCTTACAAGAACAAAAAAAATCCTATGCCTCAAACACAACAAGTACCGACACCTTCTCTGGATATTATCATTCATCCTCTTATAGTGGTTAATTTGGATGATGATGAAAAAACAACTAAAATTGATGAACAACTGCATAATGAATTAATTTTTTTATTTTATTCTTCTACGAGCTTAGACGATAACAACTGTCATGATCCTCCTAAATCGAGTGATGCACCACGTGTTGAACTTGGTGATTCCCTTTGTACAACACTTGATGTGATCCCTCTCACTAGTGATCTACATTCCACATATACTAAAGGGCTTGTGCAGGATCATGATGGGCCAAAAAGTGATGATATGAAAAAAGTAGCATTTTGCATTCGCCAAAAAATGCAAAAATATCAAGTTGACTTTTTTTGGGTTGGGTGTCAATACATTGCTCCATAAAAATTCCAAAGTCAAAGTAAAACAAATCGGATATCCGATTTTTAAAGTAAAACAAATCAAAAATTGGTGCACTATTTGTAAACTAATATGACTTATTACATCACAAATTGGTGTTGTAAATTGGATACCCAATTTTTTTACAACCCAAGAGTAATTAGGAGTTGGAGGGTGGACAAGAGAGATAGAGCGGGGGATAGAGGGAAAGGGAGAGACAAAGTGAGAGAGAGAGAATGAGGGGGAAGGGAGAGGGGAAGAGGGGAAGGAGGGAGAGAGAGAGAGAGAGAGAGAGAGAGAGAGAGAGAGAGAGAGAGAGAGAGAGAGAATTAGGAGGGGAAGGGGAGAGAGAGAGAGAAGAATTATAAGGAGAAGGGAGAGGGAAGAGGGAAGAAGGAGAGGGAGAGAGGGAGAGAGGGAGGGAGGGAGTGAGGGAGGGAGAGAGAGGGGGGAAGGGAGAGAGAGAGATAAAGAGAGGGAAAGGGATAAACAAAGAATTAGGAGGGGAAAGGAGAGGGGAAGAAGGATATATATATATATATATATATAGAGAGAGAGAGAGAGAGAGAGAGAGAGAGGGAGAGAGAGAGAGAGAATTAGGAGGGGAAGGAGAGGGAAGAGAAGAAGAGAGAGAGAGAGAGAGAGAGAGAGAGAGAGAGAGAGAGAGAGAGAGAGAGAGAGAGAGAGAGAGAGAGAGAGAGAGAGAGGAGGGGAAGATAGAGGGAAACAAAGAGAGAGAGAGAGAATTAGGAGGGGAAGGGAGAGGGGAAGAGGGAAGGAGAGAGAGAATTAGAGAGAGAGGAGAGAGAGGAGAGAGAGAGAGAGAGAGAGAGAGAGAGAGAGAGAGAGAGAGAGAGAGAGAGGGAAGGGAGGGAGGGAGAGGCAGAGAGAAAGGGAGAGGGAGGGAGAGAGAGAGGGAAAGATATAATATTTAAATATTAGTAATATTAATTAGTTATATAATATTTTATATATATTAACATAATATATATATATATATAAATATTTATAAATTAACTAAAATATAGAAATAATATTTAAATATTATACATAATAATATAATATATAATATATTATACATAATTTCATAAGAGATTATCATAAATTATATATTATATATTAAATTATAAACTATATTGTATATTATAAACTAGATATATTAAAATAAACTATAAACTTTTTATTGTATTTTTTAAATCATATATTAAAAAATATCTTACATTTTTTAAAATCATATATATAAAATAAATCAGATATCTGATTTGGATCAAAAATATGATATGTCTGAAACAAAACCTACTACCTAGGGATTAGCCTCAAACTTGCTTTGGAATTCGGCTAGGACATGCCAATCCTAAGAAGTCAACACAAAAAACATGTTTAACAACTTACCTTGCTTTTCTAGAATTCGCCCATGTGGTTGACAACTTTTTTTTAATCCTAAATTGATGAAATGAAAAGGGTTTTTAAAGGAGATTCCTAACTTTCCACCAATATAAATTATGCTTTAATTTGAATTTAATAAATAATAATTATTCATTTTCTATTTGAATTACGACTAAAGTCCTAATTGATAGGTTGATTGAAAAACATCTATAGCTTTCAAACGGTATCACATTTTTTGAATCCAAAACATGCATCACATTATATGCTTCACATACTATAGGATTAAAAAAAATTGAATTTCATGAAGTTTTGACCAAGTTAAGGTGGTCAGACATACGAGTTTTTATATTTTTTAAAGGGCAGGTGCATGGAAATGGGTAGCCAATTTGTGGCCAATTTACTTTTTCATCCTAAAATAGTGAAAACGCGAGCACGTTATAGTAAAACGTGTTCAGGTTATGGCTTGGTAATGACCGAGCCTAGGATTCGTCATTACCAAGCCATAATGCGCTCATGTTATGGTCTAAGTTTTAAAAAATGCACGTATTTTGAGTTCAAAAAATGTGCATTTTTTGAAATCAAAAAAACATTTCCAAAACGCGAGCATGTTATAACGCACTCGTGTTTTGGTCCACATTGATTTTTTTTTCTCTTTTTATTATCTATTTCTTCTTGTTTACTTTCTTATACTTTAAGTTATATTTGATGTATATAGGCAGGGTGTTTGAGAGTGGTTTCAGATCTTTAGGAGTTATAATGCAAATTCTAGTTTTTGGAAGATCTCAAAATTTTTAGACTTAGTCAAATTTTAGTAATCAACAAGTTGTATCATCTTTCTATACTTTATACCCTCAAACTGTAAATCCAATACCCTCTACCCTATACCCAATATCCTCAAACCTAAGCCTTATACCCCATACACTCAACCCCGAACACTATCCCTCAACCATAGGCCCTAAATCCTATACACTAAACCCTCAACCCTAAAGACTATACCCTTGAACTTATACGTTATACCATCAACCCTAAACCCTACACCTTCAACCATATATCTTATACCCTCAACCTGGAAGTACTACTTGAAGAGGAAAAGAAACTCCTAGTCCACTCATAGATCATGTGAGTGATGGGAGGGATCTACAATTCATTGTTAAAAGTGGAAGTAAAAAAGTTTGATATACTATTTTTTAAAGAGATTGAACCTATATATAACACTACATCGACAATGATAGTCCATGGGATGAGTGAGCTAAGGGTAAAATATTTAGGTAGGTAGATAAGTGTGGTGAATAGAAGTATCAAATATTAGAGATAACTTAGGTGAATAAAAGTATCCAAATCCTTGCATTGATGACATCTTCAATCAACTAAGGGGGCTATTTTTTTTACTATATATTAGGTACCACCAAGTTACCATTGAGTCATTAGATGTGTGAAATAATACCTTTGAATCTAAATGGATTTTTCAAATGGGTACACTATTCCTTTGAAATTGAGGTTGATGCCTCCAAATATGCACTTGGAGTAGTTTTGGTCCTCAATGTGGTCATTTGATTGCCTAACATGTAGTGAGACTTTATATAATGCTATGTATAAAAACCTCATGTATGACAAGGAGTTATATACATTGTTCAAGCCTACAAATAACACAAAATTACTATATTTTAGGGAAAGACATTGTTATTCAAATAGATCATAGGCCTTTTAAATTTATATTAATATAATAAATTTTGTAGAATTATCAACATAAATGGTGGTCTAGTTACCTCAAATATTTTCATCTCAACCTTCATCATAGAAAGGAAGAACAAATAAAATTTCAAACTAATTGGGATATTTTCAAATGAATAACCTTGATAAGTATGTTGGAATTTTGTGAACACTACACAAAATATTAGCCCCAATTGTATTCAACATTAATCCTATTTTTTAATATATATCCACCAAAGTCTCAAATGATAGAGAAGCCCTTTATTAATACATGCAAGATAAAATCCTCTATCACATAATGCACATATGTCCCTATATACACTCTCAATATTATACCCTCCACCATAAACCTTATAGCCTTGGTCCCCTATACCCAATAATATCAACCCTAAACCATAAAATCTATACCCTCTAGAAATCAACCATATACCTTCAACCCTAAACACCATTCCTCAACACTAGGCCCTAAAACCTATACACTAAACGCTCAAACATAAACTCTATACCTCAACATTAAACCCTGAACCCTATAGCCTTGAACCTATACCTTATACCCTAACCTATAAAACCTATACCCTTGACACTATACCCAATACCCTCAACCCTATACCCTATACCCTTGAAGCTATACCCAATACCCAATACCCTATACCCTATAACCTATACCCTATACCCTATACCCTATACCGTATACCGTATGCCTTATACCCAATACTATCAACCCATTGCCTCAAACCTCAAACCTCAACCCTAAACTCTCAACCCTATACCTTATACCCTCCACTATAAACCGTATACCCAATACCCTAAACCCTATACCATATACACTCAACGCTATACCATAAAGCTTAAACACTATCCCTCAAACCTAGGCCCTAAAGCATATATTATAATCCCTTAATCCTAAAATCTATAATGTTAACTAAAAAAGAAAGAGGTAATGACCTAGAGAGGGGAGAGAGAGAGAGAAGAGATGAGGAGAGAATAACATTGAAGAGATATGGGTAATAAGGGAGGGATGGGTATAGAGGGAGATACCTAAAGAGGGGGAAGAGAGAATAAAGGGATGAAGAGAGGGAAGGATCGATAGAGAGTCAGAGAGCTTGAGAACATATGAATGAAGAGAATGAAGAATTGATAGAGAGTGGGAGAGAGAGAATAGAGGAATGGAGTGAGGGAAGGATTGATAGAGAGTGGGAGAGAGAGAGACCATAGGAATGGAGAGGGGGAAGGATTGATAGAGAGTGGGAGAGAGATAATGTGAGGGAGATAAATATAAAAATAAAAACATAATGTGAGCATATTATAACATGCTTGTGCTAAATGTGAAATCACATAATGTGAGAGAGATAAATATACAAAGAAAAACATAACACGAGCATGTTATAATACACTTGCATTATGTCTTTTGAAATATTTGAGCCTTTCGCTTGGATTTTCCTTGGGCTTCCAACCCAAAGTTTTGGAGTGACTTTTCAATGTACAAGGACGTGTTTTTGCAAATAATAACAAAATTGACATAATCTCGAGTGTGCTCCCCATCAGGTTTGCACATGTTTCAACATCAAGTCAAAAAATACCATGATAATGTTAATCTCTCTCTTAGTTATTTAACCATGTAATTTTTTGCATGTGTTGAGTATGTTACTTGTTTTCATCTTTAATTTTTTAGTGTATCCATTTTTGTCAAAAACTAATGTGTAGTCATTTTTACTTTTTTTAACCATTCATTAAAATTTCAAATTAATCAAAAATTTAGAAACTATACTCCATTCTACACATATTAAAAAAAATAAAATTTCGATTAGTTTTCAAAAATTTTAGGGGGGGCTCGCTCAAATTTTTATTTTTTAGGATGTGCCCACTTTGAAAATTAGTAAAAATCATATATTAATTAAAAAATTAGTAGAAAAATTAGGCATAAACTACATGGTGTTAGCTATTTTCTCACCAAAGAGAATTTTGAAATACTAAAAATAAGTTATCACTTTAGGGGGAGCACACCAGATGCTATGTTATGTCTCTTTAAAAAAAATAGGACCAATTTGTGTGGACCCCATTTTTGAACCCCTTAATCTCTACCATTTAATTTTTTTTAGTAATTTAGAAATTATATTTAGAGCACTCTGACTTGTTTTCATTGCATCTTAAAATTTTGAGTGTAACTATCTTCAATTTCTCATGTCCAAGGTCAGTCTTTCCCGATTTTAGGAAAAAGTGGTCACTTAAGACCCCTTTTTGGTCCTCCATCTATGTGCACTTACCCATGAATGAAAAACTCCTTAAAGTTATTAGCTTTCTCATCCCAAAAGTGGGATTGCATATTGATGTGTTTTATTATAATTTATTTCAATCCTAAGTTTTCTATAAAATTTCATTAGTAACTCTTTAGAAATTAAATCTTATGCTTGTATAACTTTGTATTTTAGTCTAAAAATTTAGTTAGTCATGTTAGATAGTGTGTTGTGACCATGTGGAAAATTTGTGCAAGATAAAACTAGCCAAAAAATTTGGTATAAATTGAATAAAATTTTCAAGGTAGAAAATTTGATAGAGTTTAGATTTCTATTTTCTAAAATAGTTATAAATCTCTCTAATAGTTTCTTAGATTAAAAAAACAACAAAAAATCCATTAAAACCTTAAAAAATGATATTAAAAAGGATAAAAAATTTAGAATATTTATTCAAACCCATTAAAAATTAAAGTGGTCTATAACAGGAGATAGTTCAAAAATAACAAAAATATAGAACTATAAGTGATCCATACTATTCAAAGGAAATATCTTGACATACACATGATGTTGTAGTTCTCTTGGACCTCCTCAATGTATTGCAAGTGACTGTAGTGTAGTAAAATGCATACCCTTGCATTTTCACACTTGTTTGGTCCCACCTTGCTTTATTTATGCTTCTCTATGGCTTAATTCGTCCTATTTTATGTCCACAAGCCCTATGAATGACATATTTTTCTAGTTAATCTTATCATTCTCCAAAGCATATGTGATCTCTTAATGAATTTGATTGGCATGTCCCTAATTTCTGGTTGGGACTAAGATGCCACTAAGGGCATCTTTGTCCCCCCGAGGGCCTGGGACCCTAATTTTGAGGCATCTATTTTGGGCCCCTTTTTGGTTTCTGTGCTCCAAGTTTCATCACTTGGGACTAAGACACCACCTAGGGCATCTTAGTCCTCCTTGAGTCATTTTTGAGATTTAATTTCAAATCTTGGTAGGATTTAACCTCCTTTATTCTTTGAATTCATATGTTAGCTTGGTGTGATGATTTTGGGATATTAAGCATGAACAAGTATAAATACAAGGTTCATTCATTCATTTCAACCTAAGTCTTTTGTGAGAGAATTCATCATAGCATAATTGAGTTCACAAGAGAATTTAAGAGCAATTCATCAAGCAATTGGAGCCATCATCAAGTTTCAAGTATCATCTCAAAATTATTCTTGCATCATGTGTGTTGTTGTGCTAACATCTGTGATGTAGGGTTTTGATCTAAGCAAGCAAGAATTTCAAGATCCATGTCCATTGCAGCCATTACACACAAGTTTGCATCCTTTGCAAGGGTTTGGTGAGTTGTAGCATTGCATGTTGTTCATTCACCATTTCCTTCATCATTTCTATTTCATTTCAAGGTTTAATTACCAATAAGGGGTTTGACCAAGGAAAACCCCCATTCACTAACAATCAACAAGTTTTTCCATCTTGTCCATTTGTATGTGAAAATCCAGGTTGAGGACTTTAAGATCACTTGGAGTGCAAAGTTTTCAAAGTTGCATTACAAAGTTGTCATCTTCACATAAACTCACCTATAGGTCAGATTCGACTATTTCAGAACCTGAGATCCAAAGAGAAGCAATGGTAGATCTAGGAGCTCAAGGCCACATTCACACTTTTCAGAAATTTAGATCAGGACTAAGATGGGAGTAAATGCATCTTAGTCCTCCAGGTGGAATCTTTTAGAGATTTTTTGAGATTTTGTTCCGTTATCCGAAGATTTTGTGTTTACCCCAAAGAACAGTAGTGGGACTAAGACGGGAGTAAACGCGTCTTAGTCCTCCAAGGCATATTTTAGTAGTTTTTTTGCATTTCCAGAATCCTTTTGGAATCTACAAGTTTCCCAAGTACACATACCCTAACTTAGAGTTGTTTATTTTCAGTATTAGTAAGCTTCATTTTTCTCATTTTGAGTGTTTTGCATATCATAGTGTGTTTCAAACATTGTCTTTTCCAAGCATTTTCTTGGTGGTGAACTCGTTAATCCGATAGAACACCCCCTCCTAAGTCCTCCTAGTTTTGTATTGACTCACCTTGAGAGGTTGATAGTCAATCCTATTATGGTTCTTAAGACATATTTGAATGACCTAGATAGAATAGGGAAGGTCTTCCTTCCCCCTATTTTATCTTTGGTTCATTTTGGTGAGCCTGAATTTGTTTGAGCATTATTCCTTTTATGTTTTGGAGTCCTTTAGAGTCCTAGATTTAGATTGCATTCATTACATTTTGCATCTATGGTTTCTTTCATATTGCATTAGTGAAATTGCATTTAGGGTTTCCTATCTTTGCATTAGTGAAAGTGCATATAGGTTTCTATTTTCCTTTCTTGCATAATTAAATTTCATTGAAAACCTGAAAAGTGCATTGTTCATCCTCTTAATTGCATTTAGAAACATTATTCTTGCATTGAAAATTAAAAAAACTACATTTCAAATCTTGCATTCAATTGCTTGTTAGTCATTGCTTTTCTTTGCATCTGTTTGCATCATTTTCTATTTCCAAAGATTAGGTCCCTGTGTAGGCAACCTGAGAAAGTTTTTTTCAAGCCAAATTTTTTTGTTTCTCTCAAAAACAATTCTACTGTGACTAAAACACCCTTCCTGGCATCTTAGTCCCTCTCAACGTTTTCTACTCAGAATCATCTCTCAACTATTTGCTTCCCGTTTCAGTCTCTGGAATTGCCAAATCTCATTAGGAGGACTAAAATGCCCTTACTGGCGTGCTATTCCATGTTGACTTTGACTCTCCAATTTTTAGGGTTTGAAATTTCTATTATGTGTTTCTATGGGTTGCTTTTAGTTTGTTGTTTTAATTTCCAGAATTGTTGTTATTCCAATTTCTTTCATTTTCAAGTGCATTTGCTTAATTTTTCATCATGGATATGTGCTTCGAAAAGTTATGGATGTCCCTGAAATCCTTAGTAGATGTCTCAAATTGTGCCTTTGGTAATGATCCTAATAACATTGAATTCACTCAAGCTCTCTCAACTCATAATGCATGTCCTCCTCATGATGTTGACATCATGGGAGAAGATGATGCTAGCATGAATAAGTTCCTCAACAATTGTCTTGACAACCTCGAAGCTAATGCATCCATCTATCCATCCATGAAACAACCAAATCCCCCTACAATACCACCTCTTGAAATGTTTGGTTACTTACATCTTGAAACTAAAGAAAACATTGAACCTAAGTTCCCTACAATAGGTGAATCTAGCTCCTCTAGACAAGAAAACACTCAACCATCTTATGATAACAAAGTAACAAACACTCCAATCAACCTTGAAGAAACATATGGAAAAGGATTCACGATCTTGAGTAAACAAGGATGTGACACAACAAGTGAACATGAAATTCATCAACTCTTAGAGAAAGTTCCAACTACTGAAAACACAAAAGGGTTAGGATATCAAGATCCCCCTCATAACACAAAAATACCTAGAGAATACCTAAAAATTCATAGTGATGGTACGGTGGTTTTAGATACAAATATCCTAACTCCCAACAATGACGAGGACATTGGTGAATCTAGCAAATGCAAAAGACCTTACAAATTACAAAAATTACAACCTCCTTGTCCACCACTTGAAATTGAAAGGAAGTTACAAATACTTCTCAATAAAGGATTCATAACATTTCCTCATATGAATAGATTGGTTCTCTATCCTAAGGATGCTGAAGTCCCACATTGCACATACCATTGATTTCTTAGACATAGCATTGAGGAGTGTTGCACATTCAAGTTAATACTACACAAATTTCACTTCGATGACAATGATTGCCATCCAGTGATTAAATAACCTTTCTCCTCTTTTTTCATTTAATCATTGTAGAATCTTGCAATTCTCACCATTACATGACCCTTCTCATCACCTATCTTAGCCCATTCTTGTCTTGCACTCAATGGAGACAAGAAGCAAATGGCCTTTTCCTAGTCAGGCATTTATTATTGTCCCTTTGGTTTTTTATCTACCTTTCGCTTATGTAGATTGAGACTAGGAGGCGGATAACCTACTTTAGGTTGACTTGCATGTGCCTTACTACTCTTTTTTTTCTTTTTTCTTTCGCTTTCATGTGTGTATTGTGATCCCTCGTGATGTTTTAGCTCTCTTTGTGCATTCCTCTATTTATTCCTTCATTCTTCTCTATGTTGTAAGCTTTTCACTTTTCATTTATCTTTTCGCTTTTGTCTTGTGTTTTCCTTTTAGGGATGATGCAAGGCGTCAAGACACCCTATGTCTCTTCCATGTTGACCCAAAAGATTTTTCTTTCCTTTTTTCCTTTGACTTGTGTTTTCCTTTTGGGGATGACATAAGGTGTCGAGACACCCTATGTCTCTTCCATGTTGACCCAAAATATTTTTCTTATCTTTTCACTTTTGTCTTGTGTAAATTCCTTTTGGGGATGACGCAAGGTGTCGAGACACCCTATGTCTCTTCCATGTTGACCCAAAAGCTCTTTTTCTTTTCTTTTTACTTTTGTTTTGTGTCTTCTTTTTGGGGATGACACAAGGTGTTGAGACACCCTATGTATCGTCCATGCTGATCCAAAAGGCTTTTCTTTATTTTTGCTCTCTTTGTGTCATTCTTCTAGTTCTGTGTGTATTTGGGGAATGATGACAGTTCCGAGCTCTCTAATATCATTGCAAAAAAGATAGATACTAAACCAAAATCCATATATCCCTTATGTGTTTCTGGGGGGAAACCCTCTTTTCCCTTTTCTTTTCCATGTTTGTCTACTTTAAAGTAATTGCTCATAGTATGGTGTTAGAAATTTCTTTAAAGTGGGGGCATACATTGGCATTATTTCAGCATGATTTCATTTGAATTTTCTTTTCCATGTTCCTTTATATGCGATTTTCTTTCTTCATACGATGCATTTTACTGTTTGTTGTGACATTGAGAGTAATGTCCTTCAAAAGAGTGACCTATCTTTGCATATCATATTACCCTTAGTGGCGGTGTGATGCACTACATCCCCTAAGTGGTGAATCTTTTATCCTTTGAATTGTCCTCTCTTGGAGACATTAGGAACGATGTCCACTAAGAGTAAGACCTCACATGAACTAAGAAAAATCCCTTTGAACATCCTTGTCTTCCTCATTGTATTTCTTTGTCCTTTTTCCCTTATTAAAGTCATGGAGGTATGGCTTTGATATGGACGTCTTGGGGCTCACCTAGTGAACACTTAGTTTCACTAGCCCCTGTGAGCGTGCATTTTCCTTTTTTCCTTATCATAGTCATGGGGGTATGACATTGATATGGACCTCTTGGGGCTCACCTAGTGGACAAATCGTTCCCACTAGCCCTCGTGAGCGTGTGTTTCGTTTCCATAGTGGACAGTGCATTCCACTTGTAAACCCTCTTCAAGCCTAGACCCGGTCCACTGAGTTGGGTGACCAGTTGAAGATTTATCCATTGTAGTTTCTTTTTGAACCATAGATTTTTGTGGAATATGGCTTCCTTGCACTTCTAAGGTTTTTCACCTAAAAGGAGAAAGATATCCCACAAAGGAATCTATGGGTTCATTCAAGACTAATGCAAATGTGATTAAAGTGTGCATAAATAGGATGTAATGAATGTAATAAACTGATAAAAGAGATGAACTATTATTAATGCCAAACAAATGAGATGCAAGATATTTGAAAATATAATATGATATGCAATATGACCTAAAAATACAAAAAAACAATAACCAAAATGAAGGATACTAGCTAGGTGCACTTGGAAATTGAAATGTGCTAGAAAGGAGCTCTGGAATCTTGTAAGTGTTGTTGAATCTAACTGGGACACTTACGACAAGCTAGGTGACTTAGTCCTGTTTCAAATTCAAGGAGATTCTTCCAGAATAGGTTTCCAGAACTGCAGAAAAAAAATTTCAAGCCCGGTAGTGGGACTAATTCACCACTGATGGAAAATTAGTCCACCTTTAGCTTTTAGGAATCTCAAAGATGCAATTTGTAGCTCTTGGTCCGTACTTCAACTCCTGACAAGAATCCGAATCCGAATTTGCAAACTTTGGCCTGTAGGTAATCTCTAAGCTTCTTTTAGGGTTTTGTTGACTTTGAATGACTTTGATGAGATGTTGACACCTTTTAACACCTTGCTCTTTGACAAATCTGCATACAAGACTTGCAAAATACACATGCAAAGAGGGGAAAAGGGTTAAGGGTTAGAGAATAGGGGTTTTCCTTAGTCAAACTCTAGTTTGGTAATCAAACCCTTGAAAATGAAATGAAATAGAAAGAGAATGATGATTGAACAACATGCAATGCTACAACTCACCAAACCCTTGATCTAGAAATCTGAAGATATGCAAGTAGATGCTGCAATGGATGATTTCTTGAAGTGCCTAAAGTGATTGCTTGAATGCTTAGATACTTGAAGAATGAATTGTTGGGGGAGATAAATAGCTTGATCATGAGGTAGGGTTGAAAATGAGGGGAAAACCCTTTATTTATACACGATTGTGCCCTAATTCCCAAAAATACCTCATCACAGGTTGACCTCAAGGTCTAGGGAATAATATCCCATCAGAATTATAAAATAGTTTTGATTTTTAAGCCAAATGGGACTAAGTCACCCCAAGTGGTGACTTGGTCCCACCAAGGAAATTTTACTGGGTGTCATGAATTACAGTGTATTTAATGATGTTTAACGGGATTATTCTCTGAAACATACTTAAGTAAGGCCTGTAAGTGCATAAAGGGGCCATTTAGACATAAGAAAGGGTCAAATTATTGATGAAAAGCTTAGAAAAGTGTGAAAGTTTATAAAAAATCCTTATAACACTTTGAAATAAGGCTTGGTAAGTGATAAAAAGAGGTTGTTTAAGTGAAATACATTAGAAAGGTCTTAGAAAAGTGTGAAAGTGGGTTACAACACTTCACAACACCTTTGTAAGACATCATAAGGTTTTTATTGATTTATAAGAGTTCAAGACCTAATGTGAATGTGTTGATTATATTACAACATTAAATCAAGGAAAAATCAAGCAAAATCCATAAGAAAAACTCTAATGAGCGTGAAAATGTCCAAGGATACATTTTTCTATGTTACATTTTCTTGTCTTTGATGGTGTATGTTTGCGATTTGATGTTAGATTCATCTATCATCCACAAGCGTGCTACTTTGTGCCTATGTTGGTTTGCCATAGGATCATGATCTTGGGGGCTTGGCCACCCTCTTGATCATTTTCATCCTATCTTACTAACATTTGTACATTTGAACCCCTCTTGATTGCGTGGTTGGCTACTTTAGTGTGAGTTTGAGGCAAGCTCATCCTCTCACTAAAGTGGGGGGCTAAATATAGTGTAGTAAAATGCATACCCTTGCATTTTCACACTTGTTTGGGCTTGCTTGCCTTATTTATGCTTCTTTATGGCTTAATTGGTCCTATTTTATGTCTACAAGTCCTGTGAATGACATATTTTTCTAGTTAATCCTGAGATTCTCCAAAGCATATCTGATCTCTTAATGACTCTGATTGGCATGTCCCTAATTTTTGGTTGGGACTAAGATTCCACTAAGGGTGTCTTTGTCCCCTCGAGGTCTTGGGACCCTAATTTTGAGGCATTTGTTTTGGGACCCTTTTTGGTGTTTGTGCTCCAAGTTTCATCACTTGGGAATAAGACACCACCTAGGGTGTCTTACTCCTCCTTGAGTCATTTTCAGGATTTAATTTCAAATCTTGGTGGGATTTAACCTCCTTTATTCTTTGAATTCATATGCCAGCTTGGTGTGATATGATTTTGAGATATTAAGCATGAACACGTATATATATGAGGTTCATTCATTCATTTCAACCTAAGTCTTTTGTGAGAGCATTCATCATAGCATAATTGAGTTCACAAGAGCATTCAAGAGCAATCCATCAAGCAATTGGAGCCATCATCAAGTTTCAAGCATCATGTCAAAGATTGTTCTTGCATCATGTGTGTTGTTGTGCTAACATTTATGACGTAGGGTTTTGATCTAAGAAAGTAAGCAATTCACGATCTATCAAGCATTTCAAGATCCATGTCCATTGTAGCCATGTCACACAAGTTTGCAGTCTTTGCAAGGGTTTGGTGAGTCATAGTATTGCATGTTGTTCATTCACCATTTACTTCATCATTTCTATTTCATTTCAAGGTTTAATTACCAACAAGGGGTTTGACCAAGGAAAACCCCAATTCACTAACAATCAACAAGTTTTTCCATCTTGTAGATTTGTATCTACAGATCTAGGTTGAGGACTTGAAGATCACTTGAAGTGAAAAGTTTTCAAAGTTTCATTACAAAGTTTTCATCTTCACGAAAACTCGCCTACAAGTCAGATCTGACTATTTCAAAACCTGAGATCCGAGGAGAAGTAATTGCAAATCTAGGAGCTCATGACCACATTCACACTTTTCAAAATCTTAGATCCAGACTAAGACAAGAGTAAAGGCATCTTAGTCCTCTAGGTGGAATCTTTTAGAGATTTTTCAAGATTCTGTTCCGTTATCTGAAGATTCTGTATCTGCCCTAAAAAATAGTAACAGGACTAAGATGAGAGTAAATGAATCTTAGTCCTCCAAGGCATATTTTTGCAGTCTACATTTGCATTTATAGAATCCTTTTGGAATCTTTAGGTTTCCTAGGTACACATACCCTAACTTGAAGTTGTTCATTTTCAATTTTAGTAATCTTCATTTTGCTCATTTTGAGTGTTTTGCATATCATTATGTGTTTTCAAACACTGTCTTTTCCAAGCATTTTCTTGCTGGTGAACCCCTTAATCTAATAGAACACCCCCTCCTAAGTCCTCCTAGTTGTGTGTTGACTCACCTTGAGAGGTTGATAGTCAATCCTATTAGGGTTCTTAGGACATATTTGAATGACCTAGATAGAATAGGAAAGGTCTTCCTTCCCCCTATTTTATCTTCGATTAATTGACCCATAAGATTCAAAGGAAATATCTTGACATACACATGTTATTGTAGTGTTTAGACCCCTCAATGTTATATTATGTGAGCATACTGATGTGTTGCCCATGTTTGCATGGACACTTCTTTTTTTCCACTCTCATCATAGATGATATATTGGTGCGAGATATAGCATAACATGAGGAAGATAGAAAATATAGAATTGGTTGTGTATTATACAATCATATATTTTATGTTGGAGTGTTCTAGCTTTTTATAAAATAATTAGGGTTTCTTTCTCTTATATTTATTTTCTATAACATTAGTCTTTATGTTTCATGGCCCTTTATGTGTTTTGTGGCCATAATGTTTTCTTTAATGTTGGCTACTTTTCCAAGTTCATTTAATTAAAGTTTATGATTTAATCCCCACATGTATCATCATTTTACCATCCCCTTGTTCTTACTAAATTACTATTTCTTGTGCTTTCTTTGTTACCATATTCATGATCACAATTTGACTGTAGGTGTCCATTGCCATTCCATATGTCGATTTATTCTTGCATAGTGAGGGCCCTTCAGATCAATATTTTCCTAAAATAATAAAGTAGTGATACAATTTTGTGTGTTATGGAGTCAATAATTTTACTTTATACTTCATGTGTGATATGGCGCTATCCATGCACTAAGTTTAATTTTTTTGATTGATTTATTAATGGTTATATGTACATGTTAGGAGTATAAGTACAAAGAATCTTGTTAATTTATGGTAGTTGGCGGTACCCTATTGCACCATACATCTCCTTCACATCATAGTTTGAGGTGTGGACTCCACTCTCATATACATGATATGTGATGGATTTGTACAATTCTAGTAGGTGTGTTGTGATGACATAAAGGTGGAAATGTTCTGTTGCATCACATAGTTCCTTTAACATTGTGGTATTCAATGTGGGCCCTATTCTCATTCTCACATTATATGATGGCCTTATATATTGTTTTGTAGGTATATTGATTTGGGTTATAGCTTGGTGGTAACTTCTATGGTGGAAAATAGGTGGTAATGTCTTATTATATCACACACTTTCTTAACATCACAAAATAGAATGTGGGCCCTACTTCCACTCCCACTATGCACAATGGATTTTTATTTTGTAAGGTAAAAGTTGATGGTTTCCATTTTGGGTAATATTTCATATGGTGGCATACAAATGGAAATTTATTGTTGCATCATATTTTTAATTGTGGGTCTCATATTTATATACATGGTACACAATGGGAAGTAATGTTGAAATGATACTACATATCATGGCTTAGTTGTCAAAAGATGTGGAATAATATTGAATTATTATTGGGCCACGTGTCATTCACTTCCGCCACTTGTCAATTATCCCAATAAATGTAGCATTCTTATTGGTTGAAATATACAACTTGTCCCCTCAATGGTATTAGATGTAGAATTTGAAGCATAAAATGATGCTTGACATCTATTTTTTATTACCAAGGCTCTTCACATTGTGAGTTTTAAATGAGTGTACTATGAATGATAATACACATGATATCCATCAATCCTATTCAATTAATAAGATCAATGATCAACAATCGAATAGATTCAAATGAGTTAATAATTGTACCAATAGTCTTCTAATTTCACACTTACATTCAATTGAGAATTTAGAGGGTTGTTTAGTGGCCTATAACTATTTATGACCCATGGAGGTCTTGCAATGGACAAATCTAATTTCTCTCACCCAAAATTAGCATTCATCATCATGGTGTGGATTCACATGCATTGGTGTAGAAAATAAATGGTCCATACCCCCATCAATACAATAACTAAAAATAAAGTTTTAGATCTGGGATCCACAATCTTAATTCCAATATATTTTTTGAGATTTTTCTTGACAATTGGCACATGGTATAAACAATTCCCTAGTAGTTAATCTTGTGACATATGCCACTTATCTGGGGTGATTATATAATTTTTCCTATATAGACCTTGTGGATTTCTTGGTTGTAAATGGTTGAAAAAGTGAGTGAAAAGAACCCTATATGACACCTATTTAAGGAAATAATAATGTTTCTGTATTATCTATTCATACTAGATCATGATACTTATTTCTATTTTTTTTTATATGAATGAGGATTTGATTGCATACTTCTCTCCTTTTCTATTATGTTAGTTCTTGAGGAGAAGTAACCTTTAAGAATAAAAACAAAAAAAATACACTTGTGGGGGAATAATATGTATTGAATCCAAATGAATAAATCTTTGTCTTATTTTTTATACTCACCAAGTTTTTTAAATGTAGAGGAATATCAAAGGGTTGTAGCTCAATTGATTAAGCACATTGGTGCATGTGATACTACATGTTCTTTGATTATCTCATCTGCAAAGGTTCAAATTCCTCATAGGTGCAATAAATAAGGGATGAATTCGTGATCTTGCCTCACCATTCAATCAAGCATAAAGAATATATTTTGTCAAGTAGTGTAGAGGAGAGACAATTGAGTTTTTATTGACATGTTGCTTAAATTTTTTAGCTTTCACCTTACCAATTTTTCCTTTCAATTTGGATGTAGCAAGGATTAAAATGATAATAAAAATGGCCTTAACTTCTTTTTTTTGTCACTTATTTTATAATTAAACATAATATATATTTTTTAATTTTCATAAATTAAAAATGATAAATTAATTGAAGAAAAATCCTAAACCAATCAAATATTAAAAAATAAACTAAAAAAATATAACATTAAACATGCGATTATATTTTTGGCCCAATACAATTTAAGAAAAAAAGTAGACTCATTGGCCCGAATAATAGTGTGTTGAATCCAAATGAATAAATCTCTCTTATTTTTTTATATTGACCATATTTTTAAAATATAGAGAAATAATAAAGGGTTGTAGTTGTTGGGAAAATGTGTCTCAACCTTGCAATTATATACAATTTATTGTTGATAGGTGGTGATTGATAATGCAAATACTGTGCACTTGTAGCAAGACATGGGGTTCGGGGCATTGCCCCGATTTTTTTTGTTGACACGTCAAGGTTTTTTCCTGCTGACACGTCAAGGTTTTTTCCCACTGACACGTTAAGGTTTTTTTTCGCTGACTCGTCAAAGCTTTTCCGTTAACATGTCAAATGAAAAACAACCTTGTAAACCCTAATTCTAGAAGGTTCCAAAAAGCTTGTTATAATCGGGTGGGATGTATATAGACAGGTGTGTATTTCTGAGAGTCTGATAGTGGTTAGGTTGTCTCTTGATCTCTGGTGGTGATACTCTTGTGAGAAGCTTGCTCTGCAAGTATGTTGTAATATTTTGATTTTTGAAAAATATATTGGACGACTTTTGGAGTGTGGAGTTTTTCTCCCGAAAGAGTTTTCCCCATGTAAATCATTGTGTTGTAGTATGCATGATATTTGTGTTTATTTGTGTTTGTTTTTGTAACTATTAAAGATCTATAAAGTTTTGCATTTTTCTCTTCTCAAGATTAGTGTAGGAAGTTGTTTGACTACCTTAACTTCCTTATAGTAGCTTAATTGGTTGAGCACATTGGTGCATGTGATAGCACATTCCTTCATTATGCCCCCACCAAGGTTCAAATCTTGTATAGGTGCAATAAATAAGGGATGAGGTTGGAATCATGCCTCAAACAACTTTGGTAGAATATGTACCTCTCAATCCTTGACTCGTGTTATAAATAAGGGATGAAGTTAGGAATGTTCCTATCTCACCATGTGATAAAGTAACATAAATATATTTTGTCTTGGTATAGAGGAGAAACACGTGACATTTTATTGACATGTTTCTTTGAATTTTATAAATCTTTCTTCTCATCCCTTTTTCCCTTTCAATTTGGGTGTAGTAGGGATTGAAGATGATTTTAATTGTTTTTCCTATTTTTAATTAGACATTGTATTTTTCTTAGTTTTTATAATGATAAATTAGCTGAAGAAAAAAGTATTATCCAATTGAAAAAATAGTTAACTAAAAAAATTAAAAATAATATACATTTTCTTTTAGCCCTAACACAATTTAAAAAATAAAAAATACAAATAAAATGAGACTTATTAGGACTAAATATGTCTTGAATTCAATTGAACAAATGAGACTTATTGGTTCACTGGTGAAGTTGAATGGTTTTGAATGAGCCCATCAGGGATCAAGTCTTGTTGAGTGCAAGGTTCTGGCATTATAAGGGATGAGGTCGGGATTGTGCCTTGGGCGAATTTGGCAGAATGGATACCCCTTAGTCCTTGAATCTTAGCCAAAGAGGTTTTAGCCTATGACTCATGCTCCCGTATTGGGGGTAGCTAAAATGAATTTAGGTTTGATATAAAACTCTCCATCAAAAAATAAATAAAAATGAACAAATCTCTCTCTTGTTTTTTTATGCTCATCAAAATTTTAAAATACATAGAAATAAAAAAGGGTTGTAGTTCAATTGATTGATCATATTAGTGAGTGTGATAGTATATTCTTTGATTATGACATCCACCAAGGTTCAAATCTTCCATAGGTATAATAAATAAGGAAGGAAGCCAGGATCATGCCTTGGGCTATTTTGACGAAATAGATACTCTTCATTCTTGGTTTGTAAAATGAATAAAATATTAAGTCTCACACAACTTTGGTGAAATGGGTACCTTTAAAATGATTGAAACCTTGATCTATCCTCGTACAACTTTAATGAATGGTTACTCCTCAAATCTTCACTCATACTCCTGTATCAAATAGTCAAATAATTTTATGAATTTGATATAAAACTTAAAAAAAACTGCAAATAACTTTTTCCCTTAAATGTCTATTTCATTTATTCATATTTTTTCTACCTGCTCGTTATTATGCGTCAAGGCATAATAGAAGGTTCCAGGGACCAGTACCACTATTATGGAAGGTTGGGCGAACCTACTGGCAGGAGACACAGAACCACCGGTCTAAGGTGACGAGCCAACCAGCGTAGGGCTGTCCACGGTCAGGGCATACCTTTATAGTGGGACGGCGGTGTCGTACTCATTTCACGAAGTTAGTCTTCGACGAATCTAAGAAATTTGACTAAAAGTTAAAACGCACTCCAATTTTGGAGAAATTAAACGTACTCTTTACCAACTATAAAAAGAATTATCCTTAAGCAATGTCCAACCACTCTTCCACGCAATATAATCCAACGTAAGCAATGACATCTCAGACTACACAACAGTCCCAACAATGTATTTACTGGAATAGACGTCATAGACTACGCAACAGTCCCAGCAATGTTTTGGTGGGCAATTCGTATTTCATGGAAGAGAATGTATGTAAATGCACATAACCAAAAAGCGAATTCAATTGCAATATTTTATTTCCAGTTCGGATGGATATCCCTCCTCTATTGTGCTATACACTGCTCGTTACCACCGCGCTACTGTTATTCTCCTTTCTATGGTGGAATACATGGAGAAGGAAGGAGGCGAAGTGTGCTCTTCCCCCAGGACCTCCTGCTTGGCCTCTCATCGGAAACCTCTTTCAGTTGGGGAAAAGGCCAACCCAGTCTCTCTTCCTTCTCTCTCAGCAATACGGGCCGCTAATGACACTTCGTCTTGGCATGAAAAACATAGTGGTGGTCTCCTCTCCTTCCATGGCAAAGGAGATTCTCAAAACGCACGACCAAATGTTTGCCGGGCGCTCTGTGATAGAAGCAGCCAAAGCCCTTTCCCAGCACAAATACTTTATGAGTTGGGCTGAGTATGGAGCTGAGTGGAAGAAACTCAGACGCATTGCAACTACGGAGCTCTTCAGTAATAAAAGATTGCAAGCTATGGAGCATCTGAGAAGAGATCAAGTGTTTCGCACGATTCGAATGATTTTCGAGCACAAGGGAAAGATTGTGAATATTGGGCATTTCGCGTTCTGCGCGTCTCTCAATCTGTTAGGAAACATGATTCTCAGTCGAGACGTATTCGATCCTCACGATGCCGCATCTGTGGAGTTCAAAGATTTAGTGTGGAGACTGCTGGAGCTCAGTGGCAGACCCAATATGGCCGACTATTTTCCATTTCTGAGGCACCTTGATCCGCAGGGGTTGCGGCGCCAGACGGCCAAAATTTTGACGCAAATGTTTGTCTTTTTCGACGCTGCCATAAATAATCGGATCGATGCCAGAAACAGAAGCCTCGAGCAGAGCGAATCGCACAAGGATTTTCTTAACGTTCTGCTCGATCTCAAAGACCAGGATTTTACTCTCACACACATTAGAGCTTTGATCGCAGTAAGTACTTGAAATGATAATTAATTATTCATTTTCTGAACATTTCTGACCTTTTTTTTTCTTACGGGTTCCTTGAAGGGATTGTATGGAGATTGTTTCTGAAATATTCAACCATTTCAATGAAATTGTTCCATGGTATATGGTATATTAGTAGTCAATGAAGAGCCTAAATGTTTTCAACTAAACTCAGGAAATTGAAGGAAAACAGAGAGAATAAAAGCAAGATAACAGACACAAAGATTTACTCTCTCTATTGATCTAAAACAGCTTCTTACGCTCTTTACAGTCCATCTATACCGGAAAAAAATGACAGATATTTCTCCCATACTATATTATGTTTTCCGAGTCAATAGACATACCCATACTTCCCTGCGTGCAATAAAATTGATCCCTTGTTTTCATATACAGCAGAGTACCCAAAAAGATACACTGGTACCAAATTAAATGCGGAGAATGAGCATAATAGTATTAACGGTTATTGGGATTGCGAATTCCAACAGAAATAACATAGTTTAAAGTAGCTGCAAAGTGGCGAAAATATTCTCAAAATGTTTGAAAGGAGCTACACAGTTATCCATGGTTGAAAATCTCCTTTGTTAATAGCTTCTGTGTATTTTGCGCAGAGATTTTCATCTGCACTACATCGGGCAAAAATAATAGCAGCATAAGACTTTTCTTACAGAGGAATAATTAATTATGTCTGATGTTGCAGGACTTTTTTTTCGCTGGTGCTGAAACGACTACAACTACAGTAGAATGGGCAATGGCAGAACTCCTGCGCAATCCTGACAAAATGGCACGAGTTCGAGAAGAATTGGACGAAACAGTTGGTATGAAGAGAAGAGTGGAAGAATCTGACATTGATGGACTGCCTTATCTCCATGCAGTGGTGAAAGAAGTGTTTCGATTGCACCCGACGACTCCATTGCTACTGCCCCACAAAGCTGAGAGCTCTTGTGAAGTTGGGGGATTTTTTATTCCCAAAGACACCCGGGTTACAGTAAATGTGTGGGCTATTGGACGAGACCCTGCAATTTGGAAGGAGCCCTTAGAATTTATACCAGAGAGATTTTTGGAAGGTGAGAACAGCAAGATAGATTACAAAGGTCAAAACTTTGAGCTGATTCCGTTTGGAGCAGGGAGAAGAATCTGCGTTGGACTTCCTTTAGCCAATCGAATGGTTCTGTTTCAATTGGCTTCACTACTCCAGTGCTTTGAGTGGGCACATCCAGATGGAATGAAATGGGAAGAGACAGACATGAGTGATAAGCTTGGTGTGACATTAAAGAAAGCTGAAGATCTGAATGCGATCGCTACACCACGCCTGTTCCAACACTTATATTAGATTTCTATACTTCTAATAAGTTATAGATTTCTATAGTTGTAATAAGTTTGTAAATTAGTTGATTAAATTATTAGTTGATGTAATATAAAATAAATTAATATAAATATCTTAAATATATTTATCTTAAAAATGTTGGAGTATTAATTTGTAATTATTTTATTTTGTTTTGGAATTATTGTATTTATTATATATATAAACATAAAATTTATGTGATTTATTTAAAAAAAATTATGTTTATTATTAAATATTAATATTTTGATGTGTATATAATTGTCAAATTTAATATAAAAGATGAGAGTTTTTGTTGACAAACTCATGCTATCATGTTCCATCCCTTACTATGATTGTAAAATACTTCTTAACATAGTTTATAATTGCATATTGGAAATTGATTGAGTCTATAATATCAAACATAATTGATTTTACAAAATAGTCCTTGGAAGATTAGAGTACTATTAATTGTCAATTTATAAACATCCTAGATGACATAGATAATAGTATGCTAATAGGTATATTGATAATTTATTGTCCCAACGCATCAATAGTATAGCTTGAGTGGATTGATAATAATATCTTAAATATTATTTTTTGGTTTGTAATTTATGTGAAAAATAATAATGGTCGAGTTCTAGTCAAAGGAATGATATGTTTTTGAATCTTGAAATTTGACTTTGAAATATATTAATTAATTATATTTATTAGTTGACAGGTAATAATAGTATCATGTTTGTTTTATGTTATATCTATTTTCAATTAGGCTATATATTTTACATGTTATTTTTGATAAAATTTTATAATTTTATTCTTAGATCATTTGTTTGAAACAAGTCTTTGTAATATCTATAATAAATATACAACTATTTTTCCTAATCAATTTACTAAATCTAATGTTTGAAACTCTTGTAAAATATTAGTTATTTTGAGTCTAATATTTTAGTCAATTTACTAAATATAATGGTTTGATTTTGAGATTAGGAAATAAATTGTAACCCAACCCTTAGTCTTGGACTTGCAAGAACAAGGCCATGTTAACAAGGAAAACATTGACTTTGACAATATTGTCAATGATATTTATGAAATTAAATCCCATTATAGATGATGATGTTTAATTTTCAAATATGTATTTTTTTTAATGATTGGTCTTATTTTTCTATTTATTAATTGATTTATGAAGAAACTAGTCCATAAACATGAAATATGAGGTATTAATATTTGTTGGTGTAATCATCTAGTTTTGCACTTGGCTTACTTAAGCCTGGTTAGCTGCCCTGATGGTTGAGTTGTTCACTCCACTCCTTTCCACTTCGGGTGGATCTTGATCTTGATCTCCACATCTTGTGGATTTTGATCAAGATGTTATTTCCTATTAAAGGAGGTTGCACCTTCTATCATTAAAGGAGAAGCTGAATACAATTGATGCATTGTTCATGTGCTTGTTATTTCATCTCCTAGATCTTTCTACTTTATTTCATGGTATCAGAACTACGAGGGGAGATAGTTGCAGGTCAAAATGAAAAAAAATATTGTATTTTAATTGAGTCCGTTATTGTTTATCGCGTTTTCTACAGAAATTGGGTGCATTCTTTAAAGGAAATTTTGAAACAGATTTGTGTTTCAACAGATCGACCCTTGTTTCAAATTTAATGTTTTGGTATTTCGCAAGGTACCCAAATGTTGGTTTGAGGTGTATTATCTTTGCTGTGTTCGATTTGTTGGTTAAAGAGTGTGCTTATTAGCATTTGGAGGTTGAAATCTTCACACGATAACACTGCATCCAAGCGCTCGTCCTGCACACCCATGACGACTCACGTGAAATTCACGTTGAGCTCCACTCAACCCAAAATCCACGCAGGTCAGAGGTCTATCGTGTGGGAGATCTGGTGGCGTGTGAGGATCTTAATCCATAGGCCAATTCCATTCATTGGAAACCCTAATCAGAAGCAAAGAAAGGCACTATCATTGATTGGTGATTTGGCACTTGTATTTTTCCTTTTGAGGCGTTTGATAGCCCCACGTTTGATCTTTGTAGAGGTCGCACGACTATGCAAGTGCAGACCCAAGGTTTTTTTTTGTGCTGATCGTGGACTCTTTGTGTAGACTTCAAGATGTGCAACCGCCTTTCTTTTGACTTTTGCACATCACATGTGCTATTTGGAGGCGCTTGATCTGCTGTTTGTGCAACAATTTTTTCCAAATCCTTTGCTTGTGGGCAACGGAAGAGTGGTGGCTTGTGCTTAGCCACGACCTTTGAGAGTGGAATTTCATGAATTGGAGGCCATGATTCACATCAAGGTAGTGTGAGTCTTCATTGCTGCAAATTATTTGCAGTTTCTGCCTTTCTCTGTGAAGCATGATTTAGGGGTAGTTTCGTTGCAGCGAATTTCTTTGGCAAGACGCAATCTCTGCTTGAGGAGCAAAATTCTTCTGAAGAAGCTATGAAATCAGTCTATTGGAGGTGCTTGGTCTACTATTTGGTGAGGGAAAGTGAAGCCTGAGAGGGAACGAATTTGTCTGTTTCAGGCTTTTAGCCCCTGCTCTGTGGCGCCCCCAAATTCTCAGCTTTTTGGCCGCCCTTTCTCAGATCTGGCTGCCTATGTTTGTCTTTTTTTTCTTTGGCATATGTTTCCCTAATCTTCCCTTGTCTAAGTTTTTATTTGACATAAATTTTATTTTATTTATGATTGTATTTATGCTTTCATATTAAAACAATTTAGGCATATAAAAGTATTTAATATTATGCTTTTAAATAGGAACTAAAGTATTTCAAACTATGCTTTGAGAGGGGGACTTTCAATTTGGGAAAATTGCTTTGAAAAGATTAAAGCTTTGTAAATGGGGTATTTGGCATATTTATGTGAATATTTTCACATGGTATGATAAAGTGCCAAAACTGAGGGGGTCATCAAATATGGAGGGGTTCTTAATGTGTTGATTTTCAATTGTCTAGGGGTAATTATCTATTTGTAATCATGGGATATGAAACCCACTCTTTTGTAATCAACCTAAAACTGGGGAACTATAAGCCTTGGTGTGAAGCTATCTTGAAACATCTTAGGTTCCATAATCTCACACCATATCTATATGGACTTATCCCTGAACCAGGTGAACAATCTCAGAAGGATAAATGGTTTAATAATCATGATAATATTTGTGGATTAATCGGTTTACATATTCCAAATACCTCTTTGTAGGGCATCATGGATATTGAAAGTCCACATACATTATGGATCAAAATTTGGGAAATACATGGAGACTCCAATGTTTCTCCATTCCCACATGACCCTACTATGATCTCAACTCACATCCCGCATCATGATTCAGATATAGAGTGTCCAGTTGAAATAGAAGAAATCATCATTCCTCCACCTCCTCCTATTGCTTCATCGGATTTCAGTGTCACATCTTCGAGAGCTTCCAACACTTCTTTGCAACATGATATTAGTCTTCCTAGTATTGCTGATTGGGATGCATATCTACCCGACATTTCATGTCTTTCCGTAGAGTCCCGCATTGTTGACATGGAAGCACACATTGAGGATATCAGTCTTCTTTTTGATGATAGCTTCATTGAAGTTGCATCAACCTTGTCTTCTTCAAATATTCTTTCTCATGCCTTGCCTACTATAGCTTCTATAGTGACATAAATGAATTCTTATGGTTCCAGTTATAATCATACATCTATGATTCCTATGGTCCCTATTGTTGAATCTTTGTCACACATCAGCTTTGGCTTGAAGATCATTAAGCATTCCACGAAGACATTATGGGCACCATCTATGTCTTTGGATCTTGTGCATAATTCAGAGACCTTTATACTTCTTTCTGCATGTTCCTATTAGGAATGGGAAGATAATTTGCACACTTCTATAGTTTGCCTTCTTCCTAAGGGGAGAAATGTGGTTCAACATTCATGGATTCTCTTCGACATACTTCATCGAGCATCTATACACACTACAACATTTCTTATGGGGGGCTTCCAAGTCTCCCTCTTTCTCTCCTATGGGGGGAATATCTCTTGTACTTTTGTGATAGAAGTAGTTCTTGGGGGGTCTTGATTCCTCCTTCTATCTTTCTTCTTCTTTCACTTGTACATCTTTCGCTTTCTCTTTTTTTGGAGGATAGTTTTTTTCCACTGGGTTTTCTACCTTTCTCCATTTCTAAGAGCCTTGCAGTGTGCATGGGTACCTAAAATGGCCTTGTAGTCGAGACCCATCTTTTTTTATCCCCACCTAATCTATGCTTAAGGGGGGGTGTTGGTGTAATCATCTAGCTTTACACTTGGCTTACTTAAGCCTAGTTAGCTGTCCTGATGGTTGAGTTGTTCACTCCACTCCTTTCCACTTTGAGTGGATCTTGATCTTGATCTCCACATCTTGTGGATCTTGATCAAGATGTTATTTCCTATTAAAGGAGGTTGCACCTTCTATCATTAAACGAGAAGCTGAATACAATTGATGCATTGTTCATGTGCTTGTTATTTCATCTCCTAGATCTTTCTAGTTTCTTTCAGTATTTTTAATAACTTAATTTTTTTTAAGTTAAACAAATATGACATCAATCTAGAAAAAATTCTTTACACAATGAAAATTATAACTTATAATTAGTTTAGCTCAAATTAGACTTGTTGTACATGAGGGGTTTTGAAAAATAGCAATTATGACCAATAAAAATTTAATTAAAAAAACATTTGATTTTTTTATAAAAATATCCTCATCAATGTATAGTATAATATACATCTTTATCAAAAATTAATTAGAAAAATAATTTTATTTAGGTCAAGTTATACTTGTCATACATGTGCATGTATGAGAGGCTAACTTCATTCTCTCATTTTCCACTTCGTTGGGACAACTCACCTAGTGGACAGACTGAAGTTCCACTACCCTAGAGTGAGTAGCATACGTTATGGAAAAACATCCTAGATGTGTTCCACATCACGTTGGACCATCAAAGCTTGATCCCTTTTCTTGGAAAAATAGCCCTGTTCCACATCGCGTTCAGACGATTATGCTTGATCCTTAGTTTTTCTTCATTTTTATTGGCCTTTGACAGGGTATGGTTATGTATCTTTGTTATTGCACATAATTAAGTGTCTTGAATGTCTACTTTAGTGTGAGTTTGACATGGGGTGATCCTCTCACTAAAGTGGGGGAAAAATCTAGTGTTAAAAAAAGTAATCCTTTTTCACACTTAGTTTGGATAATTTCCATAAAATTTGAATTAATTGTCTTGGAGCAGTGTTGTAATGTGTTGTACACATTCCCATCATTCTTGGAGCAGTGTTGTAATGTGTACCTTAATGCATACCTTATTTAAGTGTTGTAACATAGTTTCACATTTATGTAGGGCCCTCTTAATTAATTATGGTTAATTGGAGTTAATTAGACCCTTTAATTCAAATTTAAACCTTATTTGTGTCACCTCCTGAAGATCTATCTCGACACCCACCATTCAAATTACATAACAATTAATGGGGAAAATTTAGGTCCTGGAAAATGGTGTCAGGACCAATTCTCCCTAGGTGGTGAATGGGTCCTCCCTCTATAGGACCCCCCTTTATCAGTTGATTCTAAATGTGTTTTTAGTGTTCTTTCCATCCCCTGGGGTTAGGTCTTGGAAAACAGAGCCAGGACCCATTCGTCCTAGGTGGCGAATGGGTCCTCCCTTAATGAGGCCCCCCTTTTTTAATTTCATTATGGTGGGAAATTATTGATGTTTATCTCTAAATTTGGTGTCGACTTTGATTGTTTGAATTTTGGGATTAATTTCCTAATTTAGTATAAATAAGGGGTTAATTCATCTTGTTTCTCCTAGGAAACTTCTAACAAGATCTAGAAAGCTTATGAAACATCCTAATACTTTAAAAGAGCACTTTGAAAAGCATTTCAAGGTAGATTATCAAGGTTTTATTGTAGAAAGTCAAGATCATTTCATCATGTAAAGGGTTTGATGCATTCATGCATGTTGTTGAGCTAAGATTGTGAGTGTAGCATTGAAGATCTACATTGAAAATATTGTTCACATCATATTCAAGGATCAAGATCGACATTCTTCATAACCACTATATGTTAGATTGTATATTTTCATTACAAGACTACATTCAAGGTATCTACATTGCATCATTTCATATTTCATGTTTCAATTTCCTTATTTCATCAATTGGTTTAATTACCTACAAGATTTTTGACTAAGGTAAACCTCTATTCACTAACTATCAAAAAGTTTTTCTTCCCTTGAATGTGTGTTTGCAAATTTACAGGTTGAAGATCAAGTGGGGGAAAGATTTGGAGAAAAATTGTCAAATTTGTTAAGTTGCAAAGTTGTCATTCAAAGTGCAAGAACGAAGAATTGAAGCTAAAAAATTAAGTACAAATTTTCAAGGACTGAAAACTAGGAATTTGAAGGTGCAAACATTAAGGAAAATAACCTAGATCCCAGTTTTAGAAACCCTAATAGGGACCCATTTTCTACTAAAGGCGAATGAGTCCTTTGTGCCATAAAAATAGGCTTCTTGTAGCAAGGTACACACCTCTTTGAGCTCTAAGAACTTCCCTCATAGTTGTTATAATAGTTAGGTATAATTTTTGATTGTTATTTGCATCTTTTGGCTCTCATAATTGAGTGTTTTAATAGGAGAAAGATTAGTGGTTTATCATCTTGTTCATTCATGGTGGTAAACCCTACCTTTCACCATTAAACACTTTGAAATTGAGGTTGATGCCTCCAAATATGCACTTGGAGTAGTTTTCATCCTTAATGCGGTCATCTAATTTCCTAACATGTAGTGCAACTTTATCTAATTCTATTTATAGACACCTCATGTAAGACAAGGAGTTATATACATTTTTCAAGCCTACAAATAACATGGAATTACTATATCTTGGGGAAAGACACTGTTATTCACATAGATCATAGGCCTTTTAAATTTATAGAAATATAAGAAATTTTGTAGAATGATCAACATCAAAGCTAGTCTAGTTACCTCAAATATTTCATCTCAACATTCATCATAAAAAGGAAGAAAAAATAAAGTTTCAAACTAATTGGGTTGTCTTCGAATGAATAACCTTGATAACTATGTTGAAATTTTGTGAACACTACACAAAATATTAGCCTCAATTGTATTCAACATTAATCCCATTTGTTAGTATATCTATCCACCAAAGACTCAAATGTTAGATAATCCCTTTATTACTATATGTAAGATAAAATCCTCTATCACATAATTCACATATGTTCCTCTATATGCCCTCAACCTTATATCCTCCACCATAAACCCTATAGCCTCAACCCTATACCCAATAATATTAACCCTAAGCCTTAAATGCTATACCCTAGACACTCAACCTTATACCCACAACCCTAAACATTGTACTCTAGAAAAATGCATACCCTTGCATTTTCACACTTGTTCGGGCCCGCCTTGCTTTATTTATCCTTCTTTATGTCTTGATTGGTCTTATTTTACATCCACAAGCCTAATATAAACTAGATATTTTTCTAGCTAATCCCAACAATCATCAAAGGAAAAGTGATCATTTAATGATTCTATCTATGTGTCCCTGATTTTTGGGTTGGGACTAAAATGCCACCTAGGGCATCTTAGTCCCCCAAAGGTCTTGGGACCTTGATTTTGAATAGACCTAAAAAGGTCCCTTTTTGGAGTCTTTGCCTCAAGATTTGAGCCTCAGAACTAAGATGCCGCCTAGGGCATCTTAGTCCTCCTTGGATTAGTTTCAAGATTTAATTTCAAATTATGGTAGGATTTAGCCTCTTTTAATTAATGTATTCCTATGTTAGCTTGGTGTGATTTAATTTAAAGATATTAAGCATAGATAAGTATAAATACAAGGTTCATTCACTCATTTTCATCGAAGTATTTTGTGAGAATATTCCTAATAGAAAATTGACTTCACAAGAGCATTCAAGAGTGGTTCATCAATAATTTTGGAGCCATCATCAATATTCAAGCATCATATCAAGGAGATTTTTGCATCATGTGTTCTTTTGTGCTAACATTTGTGATGTAGGATTTTGATTCAAGCAAGATCTATCAAAGAATTTCATTGATTCAAGATCTACATTCAAGCTAGCCACTTCACACAAGTTTGCAGACTTTACAACAAGGGTTTGGTGAGTTGTAACATTGCATGTTGTTTATTCATCACTTTCCTTCATTATTCTATTTCATTTCAAGGTTTAATTACCAACAAGGGGTTTGACCAAGGAAAACCCCCATCTACTAATAACCAACAAGTTTTTCCTCTCTTGCATGCTCGTGATTGCAGATTTAGGTTGAAGACTTGAAGATCATTTGGAGTGCAAGATTGAAAAGTTGCAAAGTTGCATTACAAAGCTGTCATCTTTACGAAAACTCACCTATAGGTCAAATCCAAAAGTTTTAGAGCCTGAGATATGAGAGGAAACAAGTGCAGACCTTAGAGCTTAGGATCACATTCAGAGTTTTCAGAAATCCAAAAAGGGACTAATACGCTACCTAGGGCATCTTAGTCTTCCCAAGAGTAATTTTTAGAGATTATTTGAGATTCTATTTTGAGATCTGAAGATTCCACTTCTTCCCTAAAAAACAACAGTGGGACTAAGACAACAGTAAGGGCATCTTTGTCCTCCCTAGCTTATTTGGAGAACTTCTTTACATTTCTAAAATCCTTGTTGCATCTCCAAAATTCCCAGGTACACACATCCTATCTTACTGTTGCATAATTTCATCATTTGCATCCCTCATTTAGCTTGCATAACTAGGTTTTATAGGTTGAATGCTTATTTGTCTTTTCCAAGAATTTGCTTGGTGATGAACCCCTAAAATCTAAAAGAACCCCCTTCCTAGGTCCTATTAATTGAGAATTGAATCACCTTATGAGGTTGATAGTCAATCCAATTAGGGTTCTTAGGACAACATCAAATGACCATAGAGAATAGGTGGGAATTCCCACCGCCTCATTTTTCCATGATTCATTTTGGTGAACCCGATGTTGTTGAACATTCATGTTTTGATTTCGAGTCCATTAAAGTCATAGATCTAGATTGCATTCATTGTATCTTGCATTAGTGAAAGTGCATCTAGGGTTTCTTGCATATTGCATTAGTGAAATTGCATCTTGGGTTTCTTGCCTTTGCATTAGTGAAAGTACATATAAGTGGCATTTTTGCTTTCTTGCATCATTTCATTTCATTGAAAAAATAAAAGGTGCATTACTAATCATTCCAATTGCATTTAGAAACATTGTTATTGTATTGAAAATTGAAAAAAGTGCATTCAAATTTGCATTCAATTGATTGTTAGTAGTTAATTTTCCTTGCATCCATTTGCACAATCTTTTGTTTCCAAATATTAGATCCTTGAATAAGAAACTTGTAAACATTGTAAAAAACTCAAAATTTTCTATTTTCTGACAAGAAAATCACCTAGGACTAAAACACCATTCCTGGCCTCTGAGTCCCTTTCAGAGTTTTTTCCTTACAACCCTTTGTTTGTTGTTTTCTATCTGTTTCAATCCTTGGAACCTTCTAATTTCACCAATAGGACCAAAAATCCCTTATTGCGTATTAGTCCTTGTTGACTTTTCTAGTTTTTAGGACTTGAAATTACTTTATATGCTTCTATTGGCTGCTTTTAGTTTTCTATTACAGTTTGCAGAATTATTGTTCTTCCAATTTATTTCATTTCAAGTGTACTTGTAAGCATAGGATATTTTGTTCATTGAAATTTCCTTGGTTTATCCCTTGTATGAGTTATAATACTTGGTGTTCTAATGCTAATACTATGGTTAGACGATGTGTGAGACTCATGGCATCCCACAATAAAACACTCATTATGGATCTTGGGTTATTAAGCTCTCTTACTCCTAGTGTTGGTATTAGTTCACTAGGTATCGACCGTACCTTTGATACCTCTTTTTCCATGGCTACCTTACCCAAAAGTGCTACACCAAGTGTTCAAACAATTATTGACCATATTCCTCAAGAAAACATAATGAAAATACATTAAGACCTAGCCCATTTACAAGATAGTATGAGTATTGAAAAAATTTCCAACATTGTTATACCTACCATAGATAGTCTTCACCGCATGATGGAAAGTGATGAAGGATTGGAATTTGTGTGTAACATAACTTACAACTTTGGAAAAAATATCCCTTCCAACACAAATGGTGCTCAAGCTTCAAACAATGTGCAAGCCCAAGGAGGAAATCAAACTCACCCCCCTTCAACCATAACATCCATTACCACCTATACAAATCTTCAAGTGATCACAATGATGCAACCAAATATTAATATCCTTCATACCTCATACATTTTCACTAGTGAGATCAATGCTTATACCTATGTGGCCTCTAATCTCATACCTCCTCCCACAAACAATCCATTCACTTGTACTTCCAACACATACACACTAGCACCATATTCACCTCAATCTCAAACTACAAGAAATGACCCTATCATTAACCACCTCTTACAAATCCTTTCATCCATTCAACACCACGTTTCCACCATAAATCAAAATCAAAATGGTCTATCTTCATACTATGTCAAAAGAAATCCATTATCCTTGGAGATATTGAGAACTCTGGTGCCACAGGGTATAGAGATCCCTAGATTTGAGAAATATGGAGGAAAGGGAGATCCTGGTAATCATGTAAATGCCTTTACTACTTTCTGTAGTGAATTTATCCTTGAGGACAAAATTTTAGTTAATCTTTCCCTAATACTTGAAAGACATTGCCTTGGATTGGTTCTCCGCATTACTGAATAACTCAATTTATTCATTCAACGAATTTTTTGAAGCCTTTATTAACCATTTCCAAGTGCATATGGTTCCTGAAATGAAATTAGCCAATTTGATGATATGTAAGCACAATGAGCTGAAAAAGTCACTGACTTTATTTCACATTGCTAATCGCTTTATTCCCAAATCACTGTGAAGGTTCTTGATTCTCACCTCCAAAAGATGTTCATAGAATATTTACAAAGAAAAATACGAGACAATCTTACAATGATGAAATTACCTCATGCACCTATGCAGTCCCCTTCATGATTATCAAAATTTTGTAGGTAATAGTGAACTGAAAACCACTTCTACATGTCCTAAAAAGTTTGAATCCTCAAACCAAAACACCTACCAACCTTTCTGAAGATAAAATAAAATTTTCCTTCAACTAAACCCTACCTCCCAACCCACCCAACAAGTTGATACCCAAGTAGTTTCTATCAAAAAGAGTAATCCTTATATATTTGGGGATCCACAAAGATAATTCACACCTTTACCTAACACCCTTCATAATATCATGACTCAACTATTAAATAAGAACATGCTTACCTTACCTTCCGTTCGACCTCTTGACCCTAGCAAGCCATTAGCCTTGAGCTTTAGACACAATGCCTATTGTGCTTATCACCAAAAAAAAGGACATGATACAATACAATACAAGTATCTTAAACATATTGTGTAAGACCTCATTGATTCCAATCATATTCAAATTTGAGGTGTGAATGACAAAGGTAATAAATCTGTAGCTCCTCCCAACCAAAACTTGCAAATCTTAACCAATCCCATGCCTAACCATAATATTTAATTTGTTAAGGCTAGTGAAACTAATCTTGATGTGATGAAATTTGAAAAAGATGATGATACCATGAGCAATAACGAAAAGAATCCAATGGATAATAACGAACAAAATCCTATGGATACTGATGACCAAATTCCTATTAGTACAATGATAGGAGTGATTGACATCGAGCCTCATAAAAAGAAAACTATAATGCCTACTAATATTAATTTCTCTTTAGAAGAAACAATCAAACATGCACCTAATGGTCCTCTTTACATAGAGAGCATAATAAATAACAAGCCCACTCCTAGGATTTTAATTGATCCTATCTATGGAGAGAATGTGATCACATAAGAAATCTTATATGTGCATGAACTTACTCAAGATAGATATAATAAACCTAAAGCATGGATTAAATCACATGATGGTTTTTCTTGTGCTATGATAGGCTCAATCAAACTCCCTTTACAAGTAGGACCTAAGAAATCAAATGTATCATTCTCTATCATCTCTAATTTAGACCAATTTCGTGTGAAGTTAGGCTAAAAATGGATTTTCTCCATGAATGTGGTCCCATCCGTGCTTAAAGTATCTAGTCGACAATGAATATTCACTGTGAGCCATAGTGACTTTATCTCTCCATCTTCCTGTGGAAAATTTTCATTAGACTATTTCTTGCCCAAGCCCATGGAACCTATAAGACCCCACAAGGACTTCCTTTTCCTATCTTAGCAAAATTTCAAAGCAAAATGCATAGCCAAGTTATCCCTCGAAAATTTTCCTGCACCCATGATTGCACCTCCACCTCTTCAAGAAAACAATAGTGAGATTTAAAAACCTTCCCTCTAACCAAGACCCAACCATTAAAAATCCCTTGCCTATTTCTTACAAAAGACCAAGAGAAAACCAAACAAGTCCTAATCCACCTCCTGGGAAAATTTATAAAGCCAAAAAGAAAGTGGTTGAACAAACTTCCATGGCTTCTTCCATTCTTCCCTCATAAGAAGAAAAGTTAAACATATGGTTGAAAAACCCGCTCTTACCGAAACCCATCTTGAAAAATGTAATAAAAGAAACAAAAATTCTTGAGAGCGTAGGCGTACATGTTGTGCTATTGCACAAAAGATGAACGAAGAAAATAACATTGAAAATCACAATCCGAATATGACATAAGCAATAAATGATGACCCTCCTCTCTTATAGGAACAAAAAAATCCTATCCCTCCAACACAACAAGTACCGACACCTTCTCTGGATATTATCATTCATCCTCTTATAGTGGTTAATTTGGATGATGATGAAGAAACAACTAAAATTGATGAACAAGTGCATAATGAATTAAATTTGTTATTTTATTCTTCTACAAGCTTAGACGATAACAACTGTGATGATCCTCCTAAATCGAGTGATGCACCACGTGTTGAACTTGGTGATTCCCCTTGTACAACACTTGATGTGATCCCTCTCGCTAGTGATCTACATTCCACATATACTAAAGGGCATGTGCAGGATCATGATGGGCCAAAAAGTGGTGATATGAAAAAAGTATCATTTTGCATTCGCCAAAAAATGCGAAAATATCAAGTTGAATTTTTTTTGGGTTGGGTGTCAATACATTGCTCCATAGAAATTCCCAAGCCAAAGTAAAACAAATCGGATATCTGATTTGTAAAGTAAAACAAATCACAAATTGGTGCACTATTTGTAAACTAATATGACTTATTACATCACAAATTGGTGTTGTAAATTAGATACCCAATTTTTTTACACATAGACCCAAGAGTAATTAGGAGTTGGAGGGTGGAAAAGAGAGAGAGAGAGGGGAAGAGGGGAAGGAGAGAGAGAGAGAGAGAGAGAGAGAGAGAGAGAGAGAGAGAGAGAGAGAGAGAGAGAGAGAGAGAAGGAGAGGGGAATAAGGGAAGAAGGAGAGGAGGGAGGGAAGGAGAGAGAGAGGGGGGGGAAGGAGAGAGAGAGATAGAGAGAGGGAAAGGGACAGACAAGGAATTAGGAGGGAAAAGGAGAGGGGAATATATATATATATATATATAGAGAGAGAGAGAGAGAGAGAGAGAGAGAGAAGGGGAAGGGAGAGGGGAAGAGGGGAAGAAGGGGAGAGAGAGAGAGAGAGAGGGAGAGGGAGAGAGAGAAAGGGAGAGGGAGGGAGAGAGAGAGAGAGGGAAAGAGATAATATTTAAATATTAGTAATATTAATTAGTTATATAATATTTTATATATTAACATAATATATATAAAAATATTTATAAATTAACTAAAATATAGAAATAATATTTAAATATTATACATAATAATATAATATATTATATATTATACATAATTTTGTAAGAGATTATCATAAATTATATATTATATATTAAATTATAAACTATATTATATATTCTAAACTATATTTTATATTCTAAACTAGATATATTAAAATAAACTATAAACTATTTATTGTATTTTTTAAATCATATATTAAAAAATATATTACATTTTTTAAAATCATATATATAAAATAAATCAAATATCTGATTTGGATCAAAAATTTGATATGTCTGACACAAACCCTACTACCTAGAGATTAGCCTCAGACTTGCTTTGGAATTCCTCTAGGACATTCCAATCCTAAGAAGTCAACACAAAAAATGTGTTTAACAACTTACCTTGCTTTTCTAGACTTCGCCCATGTGGTTGACAACTTTTTTTTAACCCTAAATTGATGAAATGAAAAGGGTTTTTAAAGGAGATTCCTAGCTTTCCACCAATATAAATTATGCTTTAATTTGAATTTAATAAATAATAATTATTCATTTTCTATTTGAATTATGACTAAATTCTTGATTGATAGGCTGATTGAAAAACATCTATAGCTTTCAAACGGTATCACTTTTTTTGAATCCAAAACATGCGTCACATTCTATGCTTCACATACTATAGGATTAAAAAAATTGAATTTCATGAAGTTTTGACCAAGTTAATGTGGTCAGACATACGAGTTTTTATATTTTTTAAAGGGCAGGTGCATGGAAATGGGTAGCCAATTTGTGGCCAATTTACTTTTTCATCCTGAAATAGTGAAAACGCGAGCGCATTATAGTAAAACGTGCTCGTGTTATGGCTTGGCAATGACCGAGCCTAGGATTGGTCATTACCAAACCATAACGCACTCATGTTATGGTTTAAGTTTCAAAAAATGCATGGATTTTGAGTTCAAAAAATGTGCATTTTTTGAAATCAAAAAAACATTTTGAAAATGCGAGCGTGTTATAACACACTCGTGTTTTGGTCCACATTGAATTTTTTTTCTTCTCTTTTTCTTCTCTTTTTCTTATCTATTTCTTATTGTTTAATTTCTTATACTTTAATTTATATTTCATGTATATAGGCAGGGTGTTTTAGAGTGGTTTCGGATCTTTAGGAGTTATAATGCAAATTCTAGTTTTTGGAAGATCTCAAAAATTTTAGACTTAGTCAAATTTCAGTAATCAACATGTCAAATTTTAGTAATCAACAAGTTGTATCATTTTTCTCTCTCTATCTCACTCATTTTTTATCCCTTATGCTCTAGACCTCTCTCTCACACTCTCTCCTTCCCTCTATACTTCTATCTATCTATCCTCTCTCTCCCCCTCCATCCTTTCCTCCTTCCCTCTAATTTTCTCTTCCTTCCCTCTATACTTCAATCTATCTAACCTATCCCTCTCTACCTCTCTCTCTCTCTCCCTCCCTCCTCTCTCTCTCTTCCTTCATCTCAACTACCTTCCCTCTCTACTTCTCTCTATCTAACCTATCCCTCTCTACCTATCTCTCACCCTCCCTCCTCTCTCTCTCTCAATCTCTCCACCTTCCTCCTTCCCTCCTCTCTCTCTCATTCTCTTTATCACACTTATCTCTCCCTCTATCTCTCCCTCCTCCCCTCTCTACTTCTATCTCTCTCCCTCCCTCCTCCCCCCTCTCTATCTCTCCTTCCCTATATACTTCTCTCTACCTCTCCCTCCCTCATTCCCTCACTCTCCCTCCCTCTCTCCCTCTCTCTTAATATCCCAACCTTTATCCTTCCCTTTGTGTTTCTCTCTCTCACACGCTTTCTCCCTCCCCTATCTCTCTCTCTTTGGTTTAGGCTTTATGGTTTATGGCTTAGGATTTAGTTCCAAGCCCCCTCTCCCCCCTCTCTCTCGGGTCTATCCCTCACTGTTGTCCCTCCCCCTCTCTCTCTTAGGTATATCTCCCACTCCTCTCTCTCTCTCTTAGGTCTCTCCCTCCTAGGTCCCTCTCCCTCTCTCAAGTCTCTCCCTCTCACCTAACAAGATAACACACTCTCTCTCTCCCACCCCCTTCCCCTCTTCTCAGTATCTTCTTCCCACCGACTAGAGAAACTCTCTCTCTCTTTGTCTCTCTCTAAGGGTCCTCCATCACCCCTCTCTCTCTCTCTCCCTCTCCCACTCCCTCTCTCCCAATTTTATCTCTCCCACCCCCTCTCCCTCTCTCAAGTCTCTCCGTCCCACCCTAACTAGAGAATCTCTCTCTCTTACTCTTAGCCCCTAAATCTTAGGTCTCTCTGCCACCCCCTCTCCCTCTCCCTCTCTCAAGTCTCTCCCTCCCACCCTAACTAGAGAACTCTCTCTCTCTCTCAAGTCTCTCCCTCCCACCCTAACTAGAGAATCTCTCTCTTCCTCTTAGCCCCTAAATCTTAGGTCTCTCTCTACCACCCCCTCTCCCTCTCCCTCTCCATCCCTCTCCCTCTCTCAGGTCTCTCCCTCCCACCCTATCTAGGCTCTCTCTCTCTCTCTCTCTCTCTCTCTCTCTCTCTCTGTTGTCTCCCTCCTCCACTAACTAGAGAAATCTCTCTCTCTCTCTCTCTCTCTCAAGTATCTCCCTCCCACCCTAACTAGAGAACTCTCTCTCTCTCTCAAGTCTCTCTCTCCATTTCTTAAGTCTCCCCCTCCCACCCTAACTAAAGAAATCTCTCTCTCCCTCCTATCTCCCTCTCTGCCTCTCCCCCTCTCTCCCTCTCTCCCTCTCTCTCACGTCTATCCCTCCCACCCCATCCCTCTCTCTCAATTCTATCCATCCCAACCCCTCCCCTTCTCTCAAGTCTCTCCCTCCTACCCACCCTCTCTCTCAAGTCTCTCCCTCCCACTCCCTCCCCCTCTCTCAAGTCTCTCCCCCCACACTAACTAGAGAACACACACACACACACACACACTCTGGTTTCTACCTCACACCCCCTCAGTCTCTCTCCATATCTCTCTCTTTCTCTATCTGTCTCCCACTCCCCATATGTCCCTCTCCCTCTCTCCCTCCCACCTCGTCTCCATATCTCAGGTCTCTCCCTCCCACCCTAACTAGAGAACTCCATCTCTCTCTCTGGTCTCCCTCTCCCACCCCCTCTCCCTCTCTTATGTCTCTCAATCCCAACCTAACTACATAAATCTCTCTCTCCCACCCTCTCTCTCCATCTCTACCTCTCTTTCAACTCTATCCTTCCCACCCCCTCCCCCTCTCTCAAGTCTCTCCCTCTCACCCTAAGTAGATAAAACTCTCTCTCTCTCTCTCTCTCTCTCTCTCTCTCTGGTGTCTCTCCATCCACCCTAACTGGGAACTCTCTCTCTGCCACTCTATCTCCTCCTCTCCTCTCTCAGTTATCTCTCTCACTCCTCCTCTATCTCTCTCACCTCTACCCTTAACTCTAAACCTAAACCCTTAGCAGCAAACCTAAGACCTTCTAAAACCTCTATAGCAACCCTCACCACCCTCTCTATCTCTATCAGGTCTCTCCTCTACCCCCTCTCCCTCTATCAAGTCTCTCTCTCTCTCACTAACTCCTATATCTCTCCCCTCTAGCCTTAACCCTTAAAACCTTAAACTCTCTACCCTCTAGCTCTCTCCCACACCCTCCCTCTCTCACTTTTTATCATGTCTCTCCTTCCTACCCCCTCTCCCTCTCTCAAGTCTCTCTCTCTCTCACTCACTCAATCCTTTTATCTCTCTCCCCTCTACCCTTAACCCTCTACCCTCTATCGTTAATCCTTAAACCCTTAAATCCTCTACCCTAGCTTGCCAATTCGGTGAAATTGGGAATGTAGTGACCTATTTGAAAAAAATGGGTCCAATAAATGGGGTCTCTCAGTAAATCACTGAGAGCCCCTATTTCT